>JAIGNY010001627.1:0-2500 GCA_020152595.1 Chiridota heheva | reverse complement strand
TGATATTAAACTGTGGAAAGCTACGTCAGCCCTTGTTAACATTTCTGAAGGATGACCATGATATTTAACTTCCAAATCCACATTTTAATGGCTATTCCTGTTTATTTAAAAAATATATATATTTTACATAATAATTAATATTTTAATATTAACAATACAAATTAACTACACAAGTTTTCCATACCGGCATAAGCCAGATCACAACTCACCACTATAATCAGCTGATTTCACTACACTGTACACATAACAGTGGTAGTATTTGCATTTTGCACCCGACACCAGACTTAATTCCTAACACTAGACTTAATTCCTAAACGCTTTGTCGTACATTATTATCAGAACAAAAAATATCAATATATAGGTAAAGGAAGCCCTTAACTTCAAATATGCCAGTGTTCCCTTCATAAAAATCTTCAGAATGCATGCAAAACACGGTGATAATTATTTAGAAATGTCATAAATTCAAATCTATACGGTTAATTTACATGAATCAAAGACAACAATATGGCGTAATATATACATGTCAACAAATATTCACGCATTTTCCACGACCTCAAAAATCCCCGGATGCGCACGCGTTCCCATTCATAAGACACAACACTCCGCATTCAAAACATATTGTGCATGGCCAATACGGGTACGTACGGGTCACGCGAACAGGGTGACGGCAATATGGTGAACAAAAATTGCGCGTACACGGGCTTTGTAAATCTGATTGTTTTTACCCAGAACAGTTAGCAAACTGATTTTTGTTTATCCCTTTGTTAAAAGTCAATATCCGGATGAATGTTCGATATTGAACGTCAACAAATGTCAACACATTGGCAATGCACGGTCAATATCCGAATGTCAACGCATTGGCAATGCACGGTCAATGTCCGAATGTCAACGCATTGGCAATGCACGGTCAATGTCCGAATGTCAACGCATTGGCAATGCACGGTCAATGTCCGAATGTCAACGCATTGGCAATGCACGGTTGCGCATTTGAGGTTTATGCCCCACATGGTTACCGCGTTGCTATGGTGGGCGTAGCCTATTTGGAAACCTGGGAAGGTTAATTAATTCACCTACCGATATTTTTTTCTAATCAAACCGTGGATTGTTGTTACTGAGTGTAAAGTGCTAGAAAATCACAGTCAACTGCACTCTTCTATAAATTCTGTTGCAGATGATTATAATTTACAAGTACATTAAATTCGACTAATGCACTTATCAATTGTAATGACTCACCTCTACAACCCCGACATGCAACAGTCAAAGGTGAGTCATTGACAAATGCATATGTCAGTTACAAGAAGTGACTCAGGGGCGAGTCAGTTTACCTCATAATCTAATGTCGGTCGCTGTAAATCTGGGTAAAATCTAACACGAATCTTCATGCCCAACTCACGTAGTCACCTAATCTTCCGGCTTGGAATAGGGTATGGACGCACGTTTATTGAAACAAAAAAAACCGAACCACACACTGAAGCAAAAGCCATTGGGCTACAACACGCGTCCACAAAATTTAGTGTAACTCAAATTGTGATATGAAAACTTTCTTGCTATTATCTAAAGATTGAACCATACCTACTTTGACCCTATCTTTAGTTATATATCCATTGAGGAAAATTTATGATAGGCTATTAAGACAAAGTTTTCGCTCCTTCGAAATAAAGTTTGTTTACAAAATGATCTACGTTTAATCAAAACAATTACGTACGCACGCTTCCATCTATAATCGCGAGCACAAACCAAAATGCAAGTGTTCGCAAATGATTGACACTTTTTTGGATGGCAGCCCAATTTTTCGTGAAACACAATTTGCATTTGCGCAAACGTTATCTTACCGTGCGTTCTTGGCACCGTGTTATTGCGTCCTGCAAACATAAATATAATCAAGTGACTCAAATAATAACAGTAAGGTGTTTTTGTAAAGTGTATTTGATCTCCTTAAGCTTAGTCATATACCAAAACCAAAATGGAGAAAGCGGCAAGATGTTTAGAATAACAAACAAATTAATTGATAAGGTATACATTTGTAGATCAATCTTGCATGACTCAATTTCGAATTTCTTCATCCATCGTGAACAGACCATGTACCATCGCGTAAGCACCGAAAAACTGTTTGTACCCTCCCCGATTTAATTGTACACCCGCACTATACGAGTACACCAGGCGCGGTGGACAAGCAGTGCTAGTGAACGGAAAATATTTTAAAACTTTTCGATAAAATGCTATTTTGTTACGGTTTAGACGTTTAAAGTTAATTTAAGAAAGTTCATAGTATTGTTTAACAAATTTGAACAGTAAGTACATTTTGGACCTTGAATGAATTCACATGATTTTTTGAGAAACATAAATTGGAGTGTTCTGTTCAATATTCTAATTTGTCATTGGATTGCATAGGGTATGCTCCCTAGCGATGTAAAAGTCAAAACATGTGAGTCAAGGTGAGTCAAAAAACAGCACATTGTGAGTCAATTGTGTGACTGTAGTGTGGGTCATTTTACATGTG
>JAIGNY010001626.1:0-24283 GCA_020152595.1 Chiridota heheva | reverse complement strand
AGCGGCATATGTATGGTAGCAAGTGAAGCAGCAAACGTACGGTAACCAAGTATGCAGCATATGTACGGTAACTAAATGGCACCATATGTACGGTAACAAGTAGCATGATACGTGCACTGTAAAGTTAAGTAAGCAGCATATGTGTGGTAACCCAAGTAAGCAGCATTCGTACGGTAACTTAAGTAAAGCAGCATATGTACGGTAACTAAAGTAAACGGCATACGTGCAGTAATTTAAATCAAGCATAATACGTACGGTAACAAGTAAGCATAATACATACAGTAACCAAGTAAGCAGGATACGTGCAGTAGCAAGTAAGCAGCATAAGTACGGTAACTAAAGTAAAGCAGCATACGTACAGTAATTTAAGTAAGCATAATACGTACGGTAACCAAGTAAGCCATAATACATGCGATAACAAAGTAAACGCATACGTGCGGTAACCAAGTAAGCAGCATGGTGCGGTAACAAGTAAACAGCATACGTACAATAACAAGTAAACAGCATGTGTACCAGTAACCAAGTAAACATAATACGTACGGTGGCTTAAGTAAAGCATAATAAATGCGGTAACTAAAGTAAGCAGCATAAGTGCCGTAAGTTAAGTAAGCGGCATACGTACGGTAACAATTAAGCGGCATACGTGCAGTGGCAAGTAAACAGCATACCTACGGTAACCAAGTGAAGCAGCATACGTGCAATGACTTAAACAAGCAGCATACGTACGGTAACAAGTAAGCAACATACGTACGGTAGCAAGTAAGCAGCATACGATACGGTAACAAATAAGCAGCATGCGTACAGTAACAAGTAAACAGCATGCGTACTGTAACAAGTAAGATAATACTTATGGTAGCTTAAGTGAAGTCAGCCAACTCGGGATATGCAGGGATTCTGCGTTCTTTTAAAGCCGCCGCGTTAAATCGCGTGACAAAAGAAATCGTTTTACCGCGGAATCACGTACGGATTAAAACACCCAAATGCGCTCAGGCATGAGCTCATTAACTTGCATCCATTGTGTGCTGTACAATGGCCCCTAATCACTGCGAGATCGCGGAGAATCTCGCGGTAATGTTATGCAAATGACATGATTTTGTGGTCTGATAAATAAAAGGTTTTCAGGGTAACTGTTAACCGCTACGCAGATTTATTGTAACGGTTTCCATTGTAACTAGAATAATCCAACCTCACCCCTGTTGTAATTACAACTAGTTTTAGTCGTTACTACACACATACCACATGCACCGTATACCGTATACCTGTACTGTACGCTATGAAGTTTCATATGGGCCGTACGGTCACATAAATAACACGTGCACTACATATTGTTACAAAAAAACCTGTGTCAGCTGTTCCAATTTCATGCATTAACACGCATGAAAACACAGGATAATCCCTGGTATTTGCCACTGTTTGACACTCTTTCTCACTCATTCCACAGAAAACACTGATTGACACTCTTTTACACGTAAAACATGGAAACTACACTTCACAGGTTTTCCTGTGTCGAATAGGACAATGCGTGTCATACATGAAACAAGAGAAAACCTGTGTCATGAACACGTGACAAAACATGATTTCACAGGACACAAAATTTTATTTAGCCACTGGACTATTCTTGAAGAAATACTGCCACCAATTTAATATCATTAAAAGAGATAACTTTTATGAGTCTTTGCTAAAATACTGACAGTGGCAAGTTAGGCAGGTGAGCCAACTTTGATTCATCATGGTGGTCATTATGACCATAATGCTTGCAGGTAGATGTTCATTGTAACTTAAGTTTTATTACTTGAAGTATATTATATATTATACACTAGCTTTAAATGCCAGGGTGGGTGGGGTGGGAGGAGGGACAACCAGGGTCATATCTAGCTTTTAATTACCTTTGGGGGGAGGGTAAACCCATTATTTATTTTGTATCTACTATCAATTTCTTCTCCCTAAATTGGTTCAAAATTAATAGTCTCTAAAAGTTGGATTGCAGTCCAAACTTAAAGACTATTGGCCCTAAATTGTACTATTTGTTTCAAACAAACTTGAAAAATTTTGGTCCAAAATTGAAAATTTTTGGTCCAAAATTGAAAATTTATTTCCCTAAATTTAAACTTTCCCCCTAAATCATTTGTAAAGTTTGTGACTTGACATTTAGTTCAGAATGGATTATCTTTGTGCAAAATATTTTTGGCTCTTAATTTAAGTTTTTGGCCTTAAATTGAAACATTTTATTACAAAAATTGAGAATTTTTTGAGTTAGTTTAAAGTGAAGATGATGGTCTCAGACAGAATTGAAGCTTTTTGCTCAAAATCAATGGTTTTGGTCCAAAATTGAAGATTTTTATGCAAGCTAAAAGAGTTTTGTCAAGATAAGTTAGTTGATATAAATAATTAATATCAATATCTCTGTCAGTCTGTTCTCCATGAGTCACTTGATATGTAGATTTTTTTTAAATTTGTGACTGACAAAATATGGGGGTGGGGTAGGGGGAGGATTTCTCACTTCTGGAGAATAATAAAGCACCCAATATCCCACCTAAGACATGTCACTGGGGCAAACGATAATTATTGGAAAGTGGAAATTTGCTAGGGTCAAAGTTATTACCAAATTGGGCCTATTTTAAAATATCATCAGCAAATTTGGGTAATTGATGATTTTATGATATCTTCATTTAAATTTTAGTTTATTGCCCGAATATGTACAGTATAGCATATTGTACTGATATATCTTACCTAAATTTTTTCACAGTGAAGAAAATTCATATTTGTTTCTCTTTCTCATTTCATGTTACAGGTAAATATTCTCTTTCTTATTTTCTAATTATTGTCAGTGGTTTAATTCAAGTTTTCCATAACAATGATTTCATTACAGTTGCAATCATGCATCAAAATACTACTACTACAACTACTACTACTACTACTACTACTACTACTACTACTACTACTACTACTACTACTACTACTACTACTACTACTACTACTACTACTACTACTACTACTACTACTACTACTACTACTACTACTACTACTACTACTACTATTAATACTACTACTATACTACTACTACTACTACTACTACTACTACTAATGATAATAATTGTATCCAAATAATGGTTATAGACTTTTGTTTTGGGATTAGCAATGCATCAAAAGGCATGTAGGCACATGAGGTACATTCACATACCTGAAAGGCTAGTTAAAACGCAATGTAGAGTTAAGAAAATTATTTTTTCGTTAACATATACAGTGAAAATAAATGCCTTAAATTCGAACAAATATTGATATCTTGATATAAATTATGTTCCTTTTACTAAATTTTCTGAATGTTAATACTTTTATGAAATGAAAATATTGAACAAGTATTAAATTAAACCCAGGGGCATAGGAAAGGTCACTTCTCAGGGATAAATACTCCCCCATATTTCCTGGTGACAAGTGGAAAAATTGCAGTAGTTAATAAAGTTTCCATCAAAAGTTGCTGCTAGATTTTTGGGGTGAGTTTTCCAGGAACTTTTGGACAATGCCTCTGAAAATTTAACCCAAATATCCAATAATGATTTCAAAATTTCTCTCATAGGGGAAAGTTTCCCTCTGCCTCCCTGATTCTTACACCTCTGATTATGGGTGGGATTCATGCCGGCATTCAATGCTGCCATTCAGCCAGGGCTGGTTTCTGATTTAATTCATTTGTTTTGTATATTAACTTTTGCAATGAAATACTTAAAGAAGGAGAGCAGTTAAGCACTAACAAAAATCAACATAAATGCTACATAATTATATTCAAGTTCCTTTGGAGATATCTACCATGCATATGCACAACTCACCATTGGGGCAATTAAACACTTGCCCCCCCCCTCCCTTCTTTCCCTTCTCAAAATGATCTTTTATTTTGTATTTAAGAATACAAAACATCCTTAATTATCTATATAATTAAGAGGATGTTCATCCTTGCCCCCCCCCTCCCCACCTCTTTCCCCCACACACAAATCATTGCCTTCCAATTAAATTTTCTAGCTACCTATGCTAGGGCCTATGCTACCATGGATTCCTTTTAACACAAAACAAGGTTTTAAATTTAACACATGTAGCATAATCTAATAACAGCCACTAATCTTGTAAGTCAAATCACCAAACTCACTCAAGCATGAAAGCAAACAGTCTAGGATTTGTTTGTAAACAAAGAGCTTTGCTCAGATTTCTTAGAAATGGCTGCCATTGTGACTGTCCAATTCCCAAAGTTTATTGTGGAGGCAACAACTAGTCTGTAGCTCTGCTAAGTTGAATAGGAGGAAATTGTATCATGAAGCTCCATGACTGCATGTATGTGCATGACATGATCTGCATATTTTTGTAATGCAAAAAGTAGGCTGGTTTCATTGATATTTCTAATGTGGGGTTGGATGAAAATAGCACAATAGAAAACAATTTTATAAATCACTTCAACTATACTACAAACAGTCTTATAATAAACTTAGAAGCATGTATGTGCATGACATGATCTGCATATTTTTGTAATGCAAAAAGTAGGCTGGTTTAATTGATATTTCTAGAGGGGTTGGATGAAAATAGCACAATATAAAACAAGTTTATAAATTACTTCGACTAATACTACAAACAGTCTTAAAATAAACTCAGAGGCATAGGCAGAGGAGACGGGGGCATAGCCAGAGAGGGCGGAGGCATGAGCCCCAAGTTTCACAATATATTGTAATTATTAATTGCATCATTAACCTCTCCCCATAAAACCCTGCCAAACTCCCCCCTCCTCCCTCCCAAATGCCAGTGCCTAGCCACGCTACTGGACAAACTTAAATTAATGTTCACAATATATGAAAAAGCATGCAAATTTTAGTAGTGTAGCTGCATAATAAAGGTAAACCAATAAAACTTGTGAATCTTGCACATCCAATTATCAGAGATTTTTAATGTTATTTTAATTTATTGCCTCTTTATGCCTTGTACATTTAGTTGACACTACATTCTTCATAAGTTCCTACTGTGTAATTATTGAATGGAACCAAACATTCACTCTACGTATCTTGTGAGAGAAGTCAATCATGAAAGTTTGAATAACCACATGACCAGGGGTGCATAGGAAGCTTAGGTGAGGGTGGCACAGCCTCTTAGGGGCTACTTCTTAAGTCATAGACATATGTCCTCCAGTCTGTAGATATAGTGAATCCAAATCAACAGAGTTAATGCAGAACTTCATTTTAAAAGGGGCACTTAATTTCATTTTTTTCAAAGCTGCGCATGCCACCAGTAATTGCACCTTCAACTGTTATTGAGGGCCTGCACTTTTCACTTTTGAAAGGGGACTCTTCGCTTGTCATTTTCAGAAAAGTGGGGGGGTAACATGCCCTAGCTCCTGCCAAATTCCCCTCCCCCGGTTCCATTACCTGTGCACATGACTTTCAGCTCCAATGTAATAGATTTTTAGTGAAACTAAAACTTAAAATGTATTCAAAATTTTGACTCAACATACGGTGTATATTAACAAAATAATTTTAAGAAAAGTCAAGCTTCAAAATTTGGTATAACACAATTCTTTCTAGGAAATAGATATGAACTTAAAACAGATATTTGTGCCAACCACACAGTGAATTTATCTAACTTTGATGGTCAATTAAGATGGACACTGCTCTGTGCAAGCTACATGTACCTATAATATAGGTTTACTTAATTTTACTAAACTGATCTCCACAGAAGCCTTTGTTGTGACTTCCTGCTTGGCTTTCTTTGCCTTATTATGCACTACCTGCTGGATTGTTGTGGTCTCTGACAGTGGAAGGTGTGAACTGTGGTTTTTGTTTAAAGAAAGCAGGATTACACTAAACTCGTTGAAACACAATAGAGTTACCCAGTGAATCAGGCAGTGACTTAGCTATACTTTTTTGAAGGAAGGGGGAGTGGGGATCATAAATAAAATCCCAGTTTACCCTCCCTTCCCTACACACAGAAGAAATGAAATTCTAAGAGAAATACTTTGAGAATTTTGAAATTTGAGGAAAATAACTTTGGGTATTTTGAGGAGAAAATAAGAACATTTTAAAGAAAATTAAGATATTTTAAGGAAAACCTGAGAAGTTTTGGGGAAAATGTTGCATATTTTTTAGAAAAGATACTTCAGAAATCTTTAGGACAAGTTATGATATTTTAAGGAAAGCTTTGGAGTTTTTGAGTAAGATAATTTGAGGACAAACATCTAAAATGTTAAGAAATAACTTGATAACTCTAACCAGCAAAGTAGGCCTAACTTAAAGATTCAATTTTCGGAAATATTCTATTAATTTTTCTCAAGATGGCTTTCATCAGGATTACCAAAACAATTCAACATACTGATTTTTCTGTTGTGCAAATTTTCTGGATTTTTGGAAATTCCTGACAAGGCCCTTTTCCTTCCTTTTAGATATGCCACTGGTTTTAGATAAAGATGTAAAATATAATTATCTCTTTAAGAGACCATGTAAACCAGTAACTTTCTCTACTTGTTCAGTATTAAAAGTAATAATTCTGAGGAAAGTCAAGCTTCAAAATTACACAATTCTTCCTAGGAAATAGATATGAACTTAAAACAGATATTTGTGCCAACCACTTGATCCTGTGAATTTATTTAACTTTGATAGGATTAAGACATGCATTGACACACTTTTTCACATAACTCTTTCATTGTTCTGACACAGGTTTTCAGGGTTTTACACGTATTTCCATGTGTTGGCACATGATTTTGGCTTAAAAGTTTATGAAGTATTATAGGTATTTTCATTCAAAACATAATATATGCATTTTGTAAAAGATATAATATGAGGAAAGTCAAGCTTCAAAATTTGGTATTACACAATTCTTCCTAGGAAATAGATATGGCCTTAAAAACAGATATTTGTGCCAACCACACAGTGCATTTATTTAGGTTTGATAGGATTAAGACACGCATTGACACACTTTTTCACATAACTCTTTCATTGTTCTGACACAGGTTTTCAGGGGTTTACACGTATTTCCATGTGTTGGCACATGTTTTGGGCTTAAAAGTTTATAAAGTATTATAGGTATTTTTATTCAAAAACATTAATATGTATTTTATAAAAGATATAATATGAGGAAAGTCAAGCTTTCAAAATTTGGTATCACACTATTCTTCCTAGGAAATAGATATGCACTTAAAACAGATATTTGTGCCAACCACTTCATCCTGTGAATTTATTTAACTTTGATAGGATTGAGACACGCATTGACACACTTTTTTACAGGACTCTTTCATTGTTCTGACACAGGTTTTCAGGGTTTTACACGTTTTTCCATGTGTTGGCACATGTTTTGGGCTTAAAAGTTTATGAAGTATTATAGGTATTTTCATTCAAAAACATAATATATGTATTTTGCAAAAGATATAATATAAGGAAAGTCAAGCTTCAAAAATTGGTATTACTTAAATCTTCCTAAGAAAGAGATATGAACCTAAAACAGATATTTGTGCCAATCACTTGATCCTGTGAATTTATTTAACTTTGATAGGATTAAGACATGCATTGACACACTTTTTCACAGAACTCTTTCATTGTTCTGACACATGTTTTGAGGGTTTTACACGTATTTCCATGTATTGGCACAGGCTTTTGGCTTAAAAGTTTATGAAGTATTATAGGTATTTTCATTTAAAAATATAATATATGTATTTTGTAAAAGACATAATATGAGGAAAGTCGAGCTTTCAAAATTTGGTATTACACAATGCTTTCTAGGAAATAGATATGGACTTAAAACAGATATTTGTGCCAACCACACAGTGAATTTATTTAACTTTAAAAGGATTAAGACACGCATTGACACACTTTTTCACAGAACTCTTTCATTGTTCTGACACAGGTTTTCAGGGGTTTACACGTATTTTCATGTGTTGGCACATGTTTTATTCTTAAAAGTTTATGAAGTATTATAGGTATTTTCATTCAAAAACATAATATATGTATTTTGTAAAAGACATAATATGAGGAAAGTCAGGCTTCAAAATTTGTTATTACACAATTCTTCCTAGGAAATAGATATGGCCTTAAAAACAGATATTTGTGCCAACCACACAGTGCATTTATTTAGGTTTGATAGGACTAAGACACGCATTGACACACTTTTTCACAGAACTCTTTCATTGTTCTGACACAGGTTTTCAGGGGTTTACACGTATTTCCATGTGTTGGCACATGTTTTGGGCTTAAAAGTTTATAAAGTATTATAGGTGTTTTTATTCAAAAACATTAATATGTATTTTGTAAAAGATATAATATGAGGAAAGTCAAGCTTCAAAATTTGGTATTACACAATTCTTCCTAGGAAATAGATATGGACTTAAAAACAGATATTTGTGCCAACCACACAGTGCATTTATTTAGGTTTGATTGGATTAAGACACGCATTGACACACTTTTTCACATAACTCTTTCATTGTTCTGACACAGGTTTTCAGGGTTTTACACGTACTTCCATGTGTTGGCACATGATTTGGGCTTAAAAGTTTATGAAGTATTATAGGTATTTTCATTCAAAAACATAATATATGTATTTTGTAAAAGATATAATATAAGGAAAGTCAAGCCTCAAAATTTGGTATCACTTAAATCTTCCTAAGAAAGAGATATGAACCTAAAACAGATATTTGTGCCAACCACTTGATTCTGTAAATTTATTTAACTTTGATAGGATTAAGACATGCATTGACACACTTTTTCACAAAACTCTTTCATTGTTCTGACACATGTTTTCAGGGTTTTACCTGTATTTCCATGTATTAGCACAGGCTTTGGGCTTAAAAGTTTATGAAGTATTATAGGTATTTTCATTTAAAAATATAATATATGTATTTCGTAAAAGACATAATATGAGGAAAGTCGAGCTTTCAAAATTTGGTATTACACAATGCTTTCTAGGAAATAGATATGGACTTAAAACAGATATTTGTGCCAACCACACAGTGAATTTATTTAACTTTAAAAGGATTAAGACACGCATTGACACACTTTTTCACAGAACTCTTTCATTGTTCTGACACAGGTTTTCAGGGGTTTACACGTATTTTCATGTGTTGGCACATGTTTTATTCTTAAAAGTTTATGAAGCCTTATCATAGGTATTTTCATTCAAAACATCAATATGTATTTTGTAAAAGATATAATATGAGGAAAGTCAGGCTTCAAAATTTGGTATTACACAATTCTTCCTAGAAATAGATATGGACTTAAAACAGATATTTGTGCCAACCACATCCTGCAGTTTAATTTATTTAACTTTGATAGGATTAAGACACGCATTGACACACTTTTTCACACAACTCTTTCATTGTTCTGACACAGGTTTTCAGGGTTTTACACGTATTTCCATGTGTTGGCACATGATTTTGGCTTAAAAGTTTATGAAGTATTATAGGTATTTTCATTCAAAAACATAATATATGCATTTTGTAAAAGATATAATATGAGGAAAGTCAAGCTTTTAAAATTTGGTATTACACAATTCTTCCTAGGAAATAGATATGGCCTTAAAACAGATATTTGTGCCAACCACACAGTGCATTTATTTAGGTTTGATAGGATTAAGACACGCATTGACACACTTTTTCACAGAACTCTTTCATTGTTCTGACACAGGTTTTCAGGGTTTTACACGTATTTCCATGTGTTGGCACATGTTTTGGGCTTAAAAGTTTATAAAGTATTATAGGTATTTTTATTCAAAAACATTAATATGTATTTTGTAAAAGATATAATATAAGGAAAGTCAAGCTTCAAAATTTGGTATTACAAATCTTCCTAAGAAAGAGATATGAACCTAAAACAGATATTTGTGCCAACCACTTGATCCTGTGAATTTATTTAACTTTGATAGGATTAAGACATGCATTGACACACTTTTTCACAGAACTCTTTTTGTTCTGACACACAGAACTCTTATAGGTATTTTCATTGTTCTGAAAGTCACAAAATTTGGTATTACACAATGGTTTATGGACTTAAAACAGATATTTGTGCCAACCACACAGTGTTTATTTAACTTTAAAAGGATTAAGACACGCATTGACACACTTTTTCACAGAACTCTTTCATTGTTCTGACACAGGTTTTCAGGGTTTACACGTATCATGTGTTGGCACATGATTTTGGCTTAAAAGTTTATGAAGTATTATAGGTATTTTCATTCAAAAACATAATATATGTATTTTGTAAAAGATATAATATGAGGAAAGTCAAGCTTCAAAATTTGGTATTACTTAAATCTTCCTAGAAATAGATATGAACTTAAAACAGATATTTGTGCCAACCACTTGATTCTGTGAATTTATTTAACTTTGATAGGATTAAGACATGCATTGACACACTTTTTCACAGAACTCTTTCATTGTTCTGACACATGTTTTCAGGGTTTTACCTGTATTTCCATGTATTAGCACAGGCTTTGGGCTTAAAAGTTTATGAAGTATTATAGGTATTTTCATTTAAAAATATAATATATGTATTTTATAAATGACATAATATGAGAAAGTCAGCTTTCAAAATTTGGTATTACACAATTCTTCCTAGGAAATAGATATGAACTTAAAACAGATATTTGTGCCAACCACACTGTGAATTTATTTAACTTTGTTAGGATTAAGACACGCATTGACACACTTTTTCACATAACTCTTTCATTGTTCTGACACAGGTTTTCAGGGTTTTACACGTATTTCCATGTGTTGGCACAGGTTTTTGCTTTAAAGTTTATGAAGTATTATAAGTATTTTCATTCAAAACATTATATATGTATTTTTTTAAAGACATAATATGCATAATTTGAGAAAAGTCAAGCTTTCACAATTTGGTATTACACAAGTCCTCTTCGGAAATAGATATGAACTTAAAACAGATATTTGTGCCAAGCACACAGTAAATTTATTTTAACTTTGATAGTCAATTAAGATAAACACTGTACTTTGTGCAAGCTACATGCACCTATAGTATAGGTTCACTTGGTTTCACTAAAGTGATCCCCACAGAAGCCAAGTTGTGACTGCCTGCTTGGCTTTCTTTGCCTTAATATGCACTACCTGCTGGATTGTTGTGGTCTCTGACAGTAAAGAGGTGTGAAGTGTGTTTTTGTTTAAAGAAAGCAGGATTACACTAATCTCGTTAAAACACAATAGAGTTCCCCAGTGAATCAGGCCGTGACTTAGCTAAGACTTTTTTAAAGGAAGGGGGAGTGGGGATCATGAATATAAGCCCAGTTTACCCTCCCTCCCTACACATAGAAGAAATGAAATTCTAAGAGAAAAACTTTGAGAATTTTGAAATATGAGGAAAAGTGACTTTGGGTATTTTGAGGGGAAAATAAGAACATTTTAAAGAAAATTAAGATATTTTGAGGAAAACCTGAAAAGTTTTAGGGAAAATGTTGCATAATTTCAGAAAAGATACTTCAGAAATTTTTAGGACAAGTTATGATATTTTAAGGAAAGCTTTGGAGTTTTTGAGTAAGATAATTTGAGGACAAACATCTCAAATGTTAGGAAATAACTTGATAACTCTAACCGGCTAAGTAGGCCTAACTTAAAGATTCAATTTTCGGAAATATTCTATTAATTTTTCTCAAGATGGCTTTCATCAGGATTACCAAAACAATTCAACATACTGATTTTTCTGTTGTGCAAATTTTCTGGATTTTTGGAAATTCCTTACAAGGCCCTTTTCCTTCTTTTAAGATATGCCACTGGTTTTAGATAAAGATGTAAAATATAATTATCTCTTTAAGAGACCATGTAAACCAGTCACTTTCTCTACTTGTTCAGTATTAAAAGTAATAATTCTGAGGAAAGTCAAGCTTCAAAATTACACAATTCTTCCTAGGAAATAGATATGAACTTAAAACAGATATTTGTGCCAACCACTTGATCCTGTGAATTTATTTAACTTTGATAGGATTAAGACACGCATTGACACACTTTTTCACATAACTCTTTCATTGTTCTGACACAGGTTTTCAGGGTTTTACACGTATTTCCATGTGTTGGCACATGATTTTGGCTAAAAAGTTTATGAAGTATTATAGGTATTTTCATTCAAAAACATAATATATGCATTTTGTAAAAGATATAATATGAGGAAAGTCAAGCTTCAAAATTTGGTATTACACAATTCTTCCTAGGAAATAGATATGGACTTAAAAACAGATATTTGTGCCAACCACACAGTGCATTTATTTAGGTTTGATTGGATTAAGACACGCATTGACACACTTTTTCACATAACTCTTTCATTGTTCTGACACATGTTTTGAGGGTTTTACACGTATTTCCATGTATTGGCACAGGCTTTTGGCTTAAAAGTTTATGAAGTATTATAGGTATAAAATATAATATATGTATTTTGTAAAAGACATAATATGAGGAAAGTCGAGCTTTCAAAATTTGGTATTACACAATGCTTTCTAGGAAATAGATATGGACTTAAAACAGATATTTGTGCCAACCACACAGTGAATTTATTTAACTTTAAAAGGATTAAGACACGCATTGACACACTTTTTCACAGAACTCTTTCATTGTTCTGACACAGGTTTTCAGGGTTTTACACGTATTTCCATGTGTTGGCACATGATTTTGGCTTAAAAGTTTATGAAGTATTATAGGTATTTTCATTCAAAAACATAATATATGCATTTTGTAAAAGATATAATATGAGGAAAGTCAAGCTTCAAAATTTGGTATTACACAATTCTTCCTAGGAAATAGATATGGCCTTAAAAACAGATATTTGTGCCAACCACACAGTGCATTTATTTAGGTTTGATAGGATTAAGACACGCATTGACACACTTTTTCACATAACTCTTTCATTGTTCTGACACAGGTTTTCAGGGTTTACACGTATTTCCATGTGTTGGCACATGTTTTGGGCTTAAAAGTTTATAAAGTATTATAGGTATTTTTATTCAAAAACATTAATATGTATTTTATAAAAGATATAATATGAGGAAAGTCAAGCTTTCAAAATTTGGTATCACACTATTCTTCCTAGGAAATAGATATGCACTTAAAACAGATATTTGTGCCAACCACTTCATCCTGTGAATTTATTTAACTTTGATAGGATTGAGACACGCATTGACACACTTTTTACAGGACTCTTTCATTGTTCTGACACAGGTTTTCAGGGTTTTACACGTTTTCCATGTGTTGGCACATGTTTTGGGCTTAAAAGTTTATGAAGTATTATAGGTATTTTCATTCAAAACATAATATATGTATTTTGTAAAAGATATAATATAAGGAAAGTCAAGCTTCAAAATTGGTATTACTTAAATCTTCCTAAGAAATAGATATGAACTTAAAACAGATATTTGTGCCAACCACTTGATCCTGTGAATTTATTTAACTTTGATAGGATTAAGACATGCATTGACACACTTTTTCACAGAACTCTTTCATTGTTCTGACACATGTTTTGAGGGTTTTACACGTATTTCCATGTATTGGCACATGCTTTTGGCTTAAAAGTTTATGAAGTATTATAGGTATTTTCATTTAAAAATATAATATATGTATTTTGTAAAAGACATAATATGAGGAAAGTCAAGCTTTCAAAATTTGGTATTACACAATGCTTTCTAGGAAATAGATATGGACCTAAAACAGATATTTGTGCCAACCACACAGTGAATTTATTTAACTTTAAAAGGATTAAGACACGCATTGACACACTTTTTCACAGAACTCTTTCATTGTTCTGACACAGGTTTTCAGGGTTTTACACGTATTTTCATGTGTTGGCACATGTTTTATTCTTAAAAGTTTATGAAGCCTTATTATAGGTATTTTCATTCAAAACATCATATATGTATTTTGTAAAAGACATAATATGAGGAAAGTCAGGCTTCAAAATTTGTTATTACACAATTCTTCCTAGGAAATAGATATGGCCTTAAAACAGATATTTGTGCCAACCACACAGTGCATTTATTTAGGTTTGATAGGATTAAGACACGCATTGACACACTTTTTCACAGAACTCTTTCATTGTTCTGACACAGGTTTTCAGGGGTTTACACGTATTTCCATGTGTTGGCACATGTTTTGGGCTTAAAAGTTTATAAAGTATTATAGGTGTTTTTATTCAAAAACATTAATATGTATTTTGTAAAAGATATAATATGAGGAAAGTCAAGCTTCAAAATTTGGTATTACACAATTCTTCCTAGGAAATAGATATGGACTTAAAAACAGATATTTGTGCCAACCACACAGTGCATTTATTTAGGTTTGATTGGATTAAAACACGCATTGACACACTTTTTCACATAACTCTTTCATTGTTCTGACACAGGTTTTCAGGGGTTTACACGTATTTCCATGTGTTGGCACATGTTTTGGGCTTAAAAGTTTATAAAGTATTATAGGTATTTTCATTCAAAAACATAATATATGTATTTTGTAAAAGATATAATATAAGGAAAGTCAAGCCTCAAAATTTGGTATCACTTAAATCTTCCTAAGAAAGAGATATGAACCTAAAACAGATATTTGTGCCAACCACTTGATTCTGTGAATTTATTTAACTTTGATAGGATTAAGACATGCATTGACACACTTTTTCACAGAACTCTTTCATTGTTCTGACACATGTTTTCAGGGTTTTACCTGTATTTCCATGTATTGGCACAGGCTTTGGGCTTAAAAGTTTATGAAGTATTATAGGTATTTTCATTTAAAAATATAATATATGTATTTCGTAAAAGACATAATATGAGGAAAGTCAAGCTTTCAAAATTTGGTATTACACAATGCTTTCTAGGAAATAGATATGGACTTAAAACAGATATTTGTACCAACCACACAGTGAATTTATTTAACTTTAAAAGGATTAAGACACGCATTGACACACTTTTTCACAGAACTCTTTCATTGTTCTGACACAGGTTTTCAGGGGTTTACACGTATTTTCATGTGTTGGCACATGTTTTATTCTTAAAAGTTTATGAAGCCTTATTATAGGTATTTTCATTCAAGAACATCAATATGTAGTTTGTAAAAGACATAATATGAGGAAAGTCAGGCTTCAAAATTTGGTATTACACAATTCTTCCTACGAAATAGATATGGACTTAAAACAGATATTTGTGCCAACCACTTGATCCTGCAGTGTGAATTTATTTAACTTTGTTAGGATTAAGACACGCATTGACACACTTTTTCACATAACTCTTTCATTGTTCTGACACAGGTTTTCAGGGTTTTACACGTATTTCCATGTGTTGGCACATGATTTTGGCTTAAAAGTTTATGAAGTATTATAGGTATTTTCATTCAAAAACATAATATATGCATTTTGTAAAAGATATAATATGAGGAAAGTCAAGCTTCGAAATTTGGTATTACACAATTCTTCCTAGGAAATAGATATGGCCTTAAAAACAGATATTTGTGCCAACCACACAGTGCATTTATTTAGGTTTGATAGGACTAAGACACGCATTGACACACTTTTTCACAGAACTCTTTCATTGTTCTGACACAGGTTTTCAGGGGTTTACACGTATTTCCATGTGTTGGCACATGTTTTAGGCTTAAAAGTTTATAAAGTATTATAGGTGTTTTTATTCAAAAACATTAATATGTATTTTGTAAAAGATATAATATAAGGAAAGTCAAGCTTCAAAAATTGGTATTACTTAAATCTTCCTAAGAAAGAGATATGAACCTAAAACAGATATTTGTGCCAATCACTTGATCCTGTGAATTTATTTAACTTTGATAGGATTAAGACATGCATTGACACACTTTTTCACAGAACTTTTTCATTGTTCTGACACATGTTTTGAGGGTTTTACACGTATTTCCATGTGTTGGCACAGGCTTTTGGCTTAAAAGTTTATGAAGTATTATAGGTATTTTCATTTAAAAATATAATATATGTATTTTGTAAAAGACATAATATGAGGAAAGTCGAGCTTTCAAAATTTGGTATTACACAATGCTTTCTAGGAAATAGATATGGACTTAAAACAGATATTTGTGCCAACCACACAGTGAATTTATTTAACTTTAAAAGGATTAAGACACGCATTGACACACTTTTTCACAGAACTCTTTCATTGTTCTGACACAGGTTTTCAGGGGTTTACACGTATTTCCATGTGTTGGCACATGATTTTGGCTTAAAAGTTTATGAAGTATTATAGGTATTTTCATTCAAAACATAATATATGCATTTTGTAAAAGATATAATATGAGGAAAGTCAAGCTTCAAAATTTGGTATTACACAATTCTTCCTAAGAAATAGATATGAACTTAAAACAGATATTTGTGCCAACCACATCAGTGAATTTATTTAACTTTGATAGGATTAAGACATGCATTGACACACTTTTTCACAGAACTCTTTCATTGTTCTGACACAGGTTTTCAGGGTTTTACACGTATTTCCATGTGTTGGCACATGTTTTGGCTTAAAAGTTTATAAAGTATTATAGGTATTTTCATTTAAAACATAATATATGTATTTTGTAAAAGATATAATATGAGGAAAGTCAAGCTTTCAAAATTTGGTATTACACAATTCTTCCTAGGAAATAGATATGGACTTAAAAACAGATATTTGTGCCAACCACACAGTGCATTTATTTAACTTTGATAGGATTAAGACACGCATTGACACACTTTTTCACATAATTCTTCCATTGTTCTGACACAGGTTTTCAGGGGTTTACACGTATTTCCATGTGTTGGCACATGTTTTGGGCTTAAAAGTGTATAAAGTTTTATAGGTATTTTCATTCAAATACATAATATACGTATTTTGTAAAAGACATAATATTAGGAAAGTCAAGCTTCAAAATTTGGTATCACTTAAATCTTCCTAAGAAAGAGATATGAACCTAAAACAGATATTTGTGCCAACCACTTGATTCTGTGAATTTATTTAACTTTGATAGGATTAAGACATGCATTGACACACTTTTTCACAGAACTCTTTCATTGTTCTGACACATGTTTTCAGGGTTTTACCTGTATTTCCATGTATTAGCACAGGCTTTGGGCTTAAAAGTTTATGAAGTATTATAGGTATTTTCATTTAAAAATATAATATATGTATTCTATAAATGACATAATATGAGAAAAGTCGAGCTTTCAAAATTTGGTATTACACAATTCTTCCTAGGAAATAGATATGAACTTAAAACAGATATTTGTGCCAACCACACTGTGAATTTATTTAACTTTGTTAGGATTAAGACACGCATTGACACACTTTTTCACATAACTCTTTCATTGTTCTGACACAGGTTTTCAGGGTTTTACACGTATTTCCATGTGTTGGCACAGGTTTTTGCTTTAAAGTTTATGAAGTATTATAAGTATTTTCATTCAAAACATTATATATGTATTTTTTTAAAGACATAATATGCATAATTTGAGAAAAGTCAAGCTTTCACAATTTGGTATTACACAAGTCCTCTTCGGAAATAGATATGAACTTAAAACAGATATTTGTGCCAAGCACACAGTAAATTTATTTTAACTTTGATAGTTAATTAAGATAAACACTGTACTTTGTGCAAGCTACATGCACCTATAGTATAGGTTCACTTGGTTTCACTAAAGTGATCTCCACAGAAGCCTTTGTTGTGACTGCCTGCTTGGCTTTCTTTGCCTTATTATGCACTACCTGCTGGATTGTTGTGGTCTCTGACAGTAAAGAGGTGTGAAGTGTGTTTTTGTTTAAAGAAAGCAGGATTACACTAATCTCGTTAAAACACAATAGAGTTACCCAGTGAATCAGGCCGTGACTTAGCCAAATTATTTGACGAAAGTCAAGCTTTCAAATTTGGTGTACGATTTTGTCTTACAGGAGCAGATATTTGCATCTACTGAAGAGTAATTTGAGAAAAGAAATTTGATAAATAATTTGGTATCAAACTGCTTTTGCATTTACACCATTCATTTTTTGTACGTTCTAGTCTAGTTCTAGTCAAAAATGTATGCTTAAAGATAGCCTAAAGATAAAACAGTTAGAATCATCCTGTGATGAATATAAATTTAAATTTAAAAAAACTGATACATAAAATGATCCTTCTTTTCCCCACCGCATAATCATATTGCTGGTAATCATTTAGAGGATATCATATCTTTCCTGCAGTATTCAAGTTGTTACCACCTTAACAAAGTAACACACTTTCTTTGATTCTGCCAACTAAAGTATTATACCCATCCCCAAAAATGTTGTATTGAACCATCGTAACAATGTAAGGTAAATTGTCATGTCGAAAAGCAAGTGTGAAGGCTTGGGGGAAGCTAAATTGAATTGTCTCAAGAAGTGTTTTGAAAGTTATGCAAAATTTTTGTTTTTGATACTTAAATTTCAAGAATATTTTTAAAATCATCTATGTACAACCAAAGGAAGTTTCATGACATAGAGTCATGAAAGTAGTCTTAAGCGAAAATCACAAGTATGCTGTGATAAAGTAGTTTTATCATGACCAATAAAACCAATTAAGATAATAAAATTTATTTGTCCCTCTTGAAATTTTCCCAGGCAGTCCTCTTACAAAAAAACATGTATTGCCAGGTTTCAACAAGACATTCTAATTTTCCTGCATTATATTTGTTTTTAAGAAGTAGATTTAGGGGTTACATGTATAAAACATCATGTCCTTGCATTTTATCATGTTCTTCCAGAGGCAAAACTTTTTCGTAACAGTTTCGCAAGTTTAATATTATTGGATGAACACAACAAAATTGAGTGTTATACAACTCGAGTCATAAAACATTTGAACAAGGAAAGTGACACTTAAATTGTAACCTTCCTATTTAAACACATTTTGCTTTTACAACTTGAAAGAAAACCAAATTTTTTGACAAAACCTTGCATAATACTTATGATGTGGCAATGACTGTGTCTGTATGTCTACATATCCATAGAACATATATTAACTTTTACACACTTCCAAAGGAGGGCCTCCTTGCATAATGCAATGGCTTAGCTGTAAAGCTGGTTAAAAAAGACATGAAAATTTGCCACGCTTTGCCACACTTCTTGTCACAGGTTGGAACTTGTTTTACCACACTTTTTCATGTCTTGTTAAAACACTTATTTTCACACATTTACATGCATGTCAGCCACACGTGAACACATGTGTGATTACCTGTTAGACACGCAGGGGATTAGTTCCAATTTCATGCATTGTCATGTGTGTCACTTTTGTTTGCCACATGTGAAGTCTTTTGTCTGCCACATGTGTTCCTGCAGGAACACAGACAAGGTTTGACACACTCTTTTTTGTAAGGGATGTTGACATAAATATGTATTATTTTATCCTGACTTTCAAGGAATCTTGTTGAAGGGTTACGGGACTCGCCCATTGTCCATTATAGGCGCCTTTTTTATATATATATATATATATATATATATATATATATATATATATATATATATATATATATATATATATATATATATATATATATATATATATATATATATATATATATATATAGTGAAAATCTTACGTGTCTATTTAAAAATAGATTTGAAAAAGTTGGTTAAGTAGCGTGGTTGGAGGGGGGGGGGGGGAGAGAGGGGGCAGGACAGAAAGGTTAATGCTTTGGACATTTCAGGGGGTCGAAAAGTTGGTTGCGAAATTCTAATGGGTGCACTAAATGAGTAATGACCAGTAAAGAAAATCGCATTTCTGAAAGTTAAGGACCATGATTCGAAAAATTAATATCTTTACCCTCGCAAAAAGTGTATATTTAGGATATAAAAACAAGACCTCCAGTGGCGTAGCTAGACATTTTCCTTCATTGCAGGAACACTTGTTTCTGTATTATATCCCCACTCCATTCCACCCGTTCAAGAATTCAACTGTTTGTTAGACATACGAACCCCATGAAATAAAGTCAACTTTTTGTTGTTTGCCAACTTGGTTTTAGGTGCCCGTCGGCTGCTCCTCGGCCATTTTATACATGTTAGGTGCAATGATAAACATTACCCCACTCTCCCCCCCTCATTTGTCATTACATGAGCACCTGTTTCTGTATTACATCCCCACCCCACCCGTTTGAATAGTCAACTGTCCGCTAGACATACGAACCCCATGAAACAAAGTCAACTCTTTTGTTCATTTGTTTTCTGCCAACTTGGTTTAAGGTGCCCGTCGGCCGCTCCTCAGCAGGCCGCGGCCATTTTATCAACATATCAAGTGCAATGATACACTAGAACAAAAGTGTTTCAACATCATTACACGGCACAAATTAAATCTGAGTCAAACAATACTTTTAAGGATGCACAAACATTTAAAATCGTGCCCAATAGATGAATAAATATATTCTTAATAAAAATAATATATTCGTAATAGGAGTATACACGGTATAAAACAAGAAGCAACATGGCTATAAATGACTGTGTCATTTATAACGTGCCAAAGAAAAAATAATTACTATGAGATGGCTATAAATGGGTTTTTATATATGACTGTGTCATTTATAGTGTGCCAAAGAAAAATGTATTACTATGAGATATTGAACGATCATAGTTCTAATGGCGTGTAAGATGTTGATCAATAATAAAAAAATATATATAAAAAAACCCAGCCGTAATTTGAACACCCGGGCTAAACACATAAAGTTTCGCGCAACTACTATGACAACTGCAATATGTAAGAAAATAATTTTTGTCCAAACTTCTGGCAACTAAAACATTGCGTTTGATATTCATGTAATCGATCTCTTCAAAACACTCCTTAATATTATTTAGAAGTAACACGAGTTGACGAGGGTGAAAGACATTTTATTGATTGATGTGAAACCCAATATTTCATTCACATCTTGAAAACGAAACATATTGCAATCGTCCAACAGTTTAGAAGGCGGGACTTGGTAAATTCAGCTGTAGCTCTCTAGATATATAAAATCTGGGTCAGCGCCAAACTTGTCTTCGAGCAGTGATGCGGTGAATTATGCTGCATCGTATAAAAAATAGTGCACTTTAAAAGGGTTTCATTCAATGATTTTGTCGTTTTATTTTCCCCCCAAACAGCTCTCTAACCTCGTTGGGGCTGTTATGTAGTAATGAATATTCCAATGTTTGCAATTTACATAAAAAACAAGGGATGATTATTTGTTTGCTCGTATATGCATAAAGTTAACTACACGCATACCACGTGTACTACGTTAACCTTCCACACCTGGGGGGGGGGTGTCGGACAACATAGCGTAAGAATATATTGTATTTCAGGCGGGCGGTTTCATCATTAATTATGTCAACGTGAAAACAAGAACATTACGCAGTAAACATAATCTGTCCGTAAATGTGCAGAAAGTTCAATAAAACAACTACTTTTTGATGAATTGGTTGTTACTTTGTAAGGGAATGTTAAAAGACACATTCTGTAATTCCCATCTCAAAAGGTATGATTTATTTTCATTACACAAACTGGTACTGCGATATTGGGTTGTATGCAGTCTCAGATAGGCTTACGAAGCGTATGTATATTTCTGAATCAGAAACTTTTTTAAGTGATCATAAAAGTCCTGCGCCTCTTAACCTCTTCGTCATTTATACATTTCACGAAATGTGTAGCTAGGGGTCTCCGCCCCCCCCCTCTCTAATTGAAATGTGTCTTTTGTTTTGATTTTCCGTAATTAAATCTTTACATAATCTTTCAACAAACCGCGCGCCCTTGATAATAAGTAGGCCACCACCTGGGCAAGGTCATAAATCACCCAGTCAGAATTGGGTTTTGGAAATGTTTGAAGTGTCAATGAAATATAATATCTTTGAACAAGCGCCATTAAACAATAAATATGTGGGTACTGGGGCAGTTCCCACGAAAACTGGGTTTTGTTCAAAAAATTCATTTTATGTTCGGAGGTAACAGAAAGCTGTGGGTGCAAAGTTTGCAGGAATGCTAGTGAATGAGAAAGTTGCCGATCTGAGTTTATTTCCATTCAACCTTTCTATGGTGCATACCAGTTTGCCGTATTCATAATTTTTATGTTTTTATCAACAATTTTTGTTACCAAATGATACAAAGACTTGGAGAGAGCTTTTTTTCACAAGGATCTACCTTTTTAATAGTGTAGGGGTATTTTATTTACATGCCGGAACAGTAGGAATTTTGTTAAGTTTAAAAAAAGATCTACCTTTTAATAGTGTAGGGTATTTTATTTACATGCCGGGACAGTAGGAATTTTGTTAAGTTTGGACCATTATCTGTGAGCAATTTCGCGATCGATATTACTGATATTTATCTTTATTTTTATTGGATTAAATTCGGAATAAAGTCGGCAAAATTGAGTAAGTTGATTATTTCTTTTCAGTCACAGCTTTACTCTGTTGAGTAAAACTTCAGTGCACAAATAAGTATAGGCTTAAAATAAACCAAAGTTTAAAATTCCTGATTTTGACTAAAACATTGATGTCATCAATCTATGAAAAATTGAACACGGTAGGTCTAACAAGAAAAGCATACACAAAAATGAAAATGTAAAACATTATTTGGTCATGATTTCTTGATTCTTGAAATGTTGTGAAAGATAAGAAAGAAAAAGACTTAAAATTTTAAGTTGTTAAAAGATATTTTGAAATTGTTCTTCTTTTCTTTTTTCTTTTTTTAGATGAAAGATCAATATCATTATCACTGCGAAATTAAAGCCGAGAGACATTTAAGGACTCATTAATTTTCAGTTTTTCCCTAGTTTAAAAACTGATACATTTTGGCTCGACGAAACTATTTTAACTGATACAGTACTGTTAACAGGAGTTTTGTCAGTTGAATCACGATATTATTTGTAACTTGTTTTGAACATCTTATTTTTCGCGGAACACGTCAGGAGCAATAACAGCTTATTTTTTTTCTTCTTGTTTAATCACGAGTACTTGACCTTCACAATCCCATTACGTTTCCGAAATAAGATTAATGTAACGGTATATCATTCTTTGTTCAGTTGAAGCATGAAGCTATTACTAGCTTCATGGTTGGAGGTACTTTCCAACAGGATTACCAGCGATATCCTGCGCAATATCGCGAGGTATTGTTCCTATTGTTATGCAGGAAAGTGTGTTGGTACAATGGCTTCACTGAACCATGTTTTATGGGTGCGTTTAATCCGTCATGAATAGAAAAAAATCCCGCAGTTTTGCGAGATTCGGCGGCATGCCGCATATCGCAAGTTGGCTCGCCTCCCTAAGCATAATACATA
The DNA here is from genome assembly GCA_020152595.1 of Chiridota heheva. NCBI lineage: Eukaryota > Metazoa > Echinodermata > Holothuroidea > Apodida > Chiridotidae > Chiridota > Chiridota heheva. The sequence goes on along the minus strand of JAIGNY010001626.1, from coordinate 1,064 downwards.
TGGTAAGTTACAGTAAGTAAGCATACATATGGTAACTAAAGTAAGCAGCATATGTACGATGATTTTAGTAAGCAGCATACATAAGGTAACTTAAATAAGCAGCATATGTATGGTAACTTAAGTAAGCAGCATATGTATAGTAACGTAAGTAAGCATACTACGTACGGTAACTTCACTAAGCATAAAATATACAGTAACTAAATTAAGCAACATATGTATGGTAACTTAAGTAAGCAACATACGTACGGTAACTTAAGTAAGCAGCATAAGTATGGTAAGTTAAGTAAGCAGCATATGTACGGTAACTAAATCAAGCAGCATTGTACAGTAGCTTAAGTAAGCAGCATACGTACGGTAACTTAAGTAAGCAGCATACGTACCATAACTTAAGTAAGCAGCATAAGTAAGTAAGCATAATACGTATGGTAATTTAAGTAAGCATAATAGATATGGTAGCTAAAGTAAGCAGGATATGTATGGTAACTTAAGTAAGCAGCATACGTACCGTAACTTAAGTAAGCGTAATACGTATGGTAATTTAAGTAAGCATAATAAATATGGTAATTAAAGTAAGCAGCATATGTACGGTAACTTAAGTAAGCAGCATACGTACGGTAACTTAAGTAAGCATAATACATACGGTAACTTACAGTTTGTAAGCATAATACATACGGTAACTAAAGTAAGCAGCATATGTACGGTAACTTAAGTAAGCAGAATATGTATGGTAACTTAAGTGAGCAGCATATGTAGGGTAACTTAAGTAAGCAACATACTTATGGTAACTAAAGTAAGCATAATACATACCGTAACTTAAGTAAGCAGCATACGTACGGTAACTTAAGTAAGCAGCATACGTACGAAAACTTAAGTAAGCAGCATACGTAGGGTAACTTAAGTAAGCAGCATACGTACGGTAACTTAAGTAAGCAACATACTTATGGTAAGCATAATACATACAGTAACTTAAGTAAGCAGCATACGTACGGTAACTAAAGTAAGCAGCATACGTACAGTAACTAAAGTAAGCAGCATACGTACGTTAACTTAGGTAAGCAGCAAAC
>JAIGNY010001625.1:7500-25432 GCA_020152595.1 Chiridota heheva | reverse complement strand
ACATTTCATTGAAAGTCTGAATTAGAAATATTGACAGATCTCATCCCAAAATTCCCCCACCACTCCATTTGTGCCCTTCCCCTGTTCCAATAATAATGTCTCAAATGTTCCAATAATAATGTCTCAAATCTTAATCACCTTTTCCTTTAAGCAGCAAACACAATTTGTAATCTAAATGAGTTCTTAAGATATGTTGATGGCAAACAAATAGAAAAACAAACGCAGGCAAAAACATAACCTCCGTCCAACTTCGTTGGCCAGCTGGGGAGGTTAATAATTATGGTCATCCTTGTCTTAGTGGACATGCCTCGGTATGCTCGGTTTGCTTCTTGGAGTGAGAATGCTCCCGTCGAATATTGGAATATCATATCGCCATCTGGATAGTTAACGTATCCTGTCTGAATGTTAGGTTACCTGGTTACAGAACTGTTACTGCCTCCTCTACTTTTCCGGGTATCAACATGCATGGTTTCTAACGATCAATATTCTGACAAATCCCGACTTATTTGAGTCGTATGCCCTACCTCCCAACAAGAATGCATGCATCAAGTCTTGAAATTGGCATCATGACCTGTGGTATTCCTCAACAGTCGGGGGCAAATGTTTGATTTGTTTTCAATATCAGACGAATTGATTTTTAAGAGTCAGTTCCATGGCTTCTTTTCTATCAGAAATTTACAATTTTGGGGAAATTTTCATTTTTTGTAAAATTTTCTTCATTTCCGTGAAATTTGCTTCAATTTTCGACAAATTGTCTTCAATTTTCGTAAACAGGTGAAATTTGCTTCAATTTTCCTGCAATTTCCTTCATTTTTGTGAAATTTGCTTCAACTTTCGTAAAATTTGCTTTAATTTTCGTGAAATTTGTTTCATATTTTCGTTGAATTTACTATAATTTTCAAGAAGTTTCTATCAATTTTCTTGAAATTTCTCTCAATTTTTGTAAAATATCCTTCATTTAGTGAATTTTGCTTCATTTTCGTGAAATTTTCTTCAATTTTCGTGTAAAAGTTTCTGCTTATTTTCGGAACTTTGCAAACTGAAAGAAATTTACCAGTTTGTAGGGGCTTCTTGTGCCTTGGTTTTGTGGTTGCTTAGAACCCTCATTTGTTTCTTCTGAAGATGCATAGGGCAGTAGGAGGGAAGCCCCGGGCTCTGAAAAATTATTGTTTTTGTTGCGCCAAAAAAATGGCTGAAAATTAACACAAAGTTCCAAAATGTAAATGAAAAATCGTAGCACAGGATAGGAACCCAAGAGGGGGCCCTTGGAAGGGGTCCAGGGGTAGAAGGAGAACACAGTGACTGGTTCCAAGTTAAGACAGGAGTTATGCAGGAATGCATCATCTCACCACTGTTATTTCATTTGGTTATAGACTGGGTGATAAGAAAGACGATATCAACCGTCAACAGTATTTGGGCCTCGCAGAACGTCTTGAAGACCAGAAGGCTGTGGCTTTGCAGATCACATTGGCCTTCTCTTCAATTAACACAAGGAAATCCACGAGAAAACCAACCTTGTTGACAAGACAGCAAAAACAGTCCGATTCAAAATCCATCCAGCAAAGACAAGGCTGATGAGAGCCAAAACCAAGTCAAAAGGCTAGTCACTTAGAGGAAAAATAGGCTGGAAGAAGTCTAATATTTCAAATACCTATATAGGCAGCTATAGATATCTGCGTCGGATATAGCAACATCGAGAAGGACGTCTCATCAAGAATTTTACTTTGATAAAATATTAAAGTAACTTTTACCTACAAATTTCCGAATTATTTTCTGAAAATTCCTGAGGTTTACCTCAAAATATCTGACTTTCTCAATATTTTCGACAGTTTTGATCGAAATATCCTAAGTTTCCCCTTAAAATGACCGACATTTCCCTTAAAATAGGGGGAGGGGGTAGCTTGGATTCGGATTTTTTTAATATGATATGGCCCCCTGTAAAAAATCTAGCTACACCACTGACTACACATACTTGATTATAAAATAATAGGTTTAAAACATGGCTTGAAAAATAGGATCACCATTGGATAATTAAGTACTTGAGTGATAAGATTCGGCATTTGGAAATTTCTTACAACTAACAAATTTATTGAGATACTGTGTTTACAGTAGCTGACTGAATTTCAGTAACTAGCATAGTTTCAGTTTGACTTGCATAAATTATGAGTGAAGTGGGGGGAGGGGGGAGGCAGCACTTTATACTAAAAGTGGTATGGGTGTGCAGCCCACTAACCGAAAAACATACCCGAAGTATGACATATTTTTTGGTAACTGCAGTATGACATTATACAATTTTGATACCCGCAGTATGAAAGAAGTCAATTTGTATACACGCAGTATGAGTATTCAGCGAAAATATTGTAAAAATGGACCAGCAGTACACAATTAACACAGTAATACCTCATTTTGGGGGACCTGCGCTACGAAAATGATGAGGGCTTTGCTCTCTGGGTCATTTCAGGGCTTCGCCCTATAAAATTGTAATTATGATAAACGCAAGGCTTCCCCTTGATTTTAAGCAATTTTCTTCTATCAAAATTATGAAAAACGCAGGGCTTCCAGGGGGCTTCGGGCCAGGCTAAATTTGACACCATTTTCTACTATCAAAATTATCAGAAACGCAAGGCTTCACCCCTCTAGTTGACATTATTTTAAATAATTTTCTGCTATCAAAATCATGCGAAACGCGGAAGTGAGGGGCACCTACCAGAGCTTCCTTCCTGATTGTGTTATATCATTCAACATGCCCGAAATATATATGTTCTGCCGACGCCACTGATCTGACAGTCTAAAAAATCATTAAGTTACAATAAACCGTCAATTAGTCAAGTAATCAACTTGATGAACTTTATCAGTTTGTGTGCCTTCTAAAGGGTGCATGCTAATTAACGCCTATGTGCAGATGTGTCCAACATCTTGCTCTTTTAAGCAGTTTGGGGGGAGGGCGCCAAATCCCCCCTCCCCAGTGAATATGACCCACCACGTCTATGAATACAAAATGTAAAATTATCTTTAATCAAATGTATCAGCTTTATTTAACTCAATTCTTTTGAGGAAATGTTTTGAACTTTGTGCAATTTTTGTGAGTTTGTGACTAAACAAATTACTCTTAAGCATAATGTCGGAGTTAGAACTTTGGAGATATTCCTTATGCAACCCAACCAGGGAACTAAAACACAGGTCCCTGATCCAGGGTCTTTTTTGGGGGAGGGGGAAACTCAGCCCATTGCTGAAATTGAGGGGGTATGGGCGGGAAGGGGAGGGTATGGGCGGGAAGGGGAGGGTATGGGCGGGAGGGGGAATTAAAAGTAAATTTCCAAATTCGGCAAGTTCGTGTTTGATGGAACAGAAAAGTGATGAAATTTTGGACTATTTTTATAACATGTACGTAAATTTTTTTCTCCAAAACTCCCATCCAAATATTAAATTTTGTATATTAGTGTTCTCATTTTTAGTTTTGAATATTTCTTGTAAAATATCAACATCTTTTGACCAGCTACCCACTCGCAACATCCATCACTGCTTTATCAGAGCACGTATCCCTTGACTGCTTGATAAGTCTTTTAATACACCCGTGCCCTGATTTTGCCCATATATAGTTATCATTTCAACGATGAACTATACCCATTTAAAGCCTGATGTTTGATTCCTTTAGAAAAATCACCTCTTATACAAATTATGATTATATTGCAAAGACTTGTTAATAGCTTTTTGTAACTCTTAGGGTCTGCATTATTTTGGGGTTTTCTTCAAATTTTGATCATTTATTATAATAGTAGTAGAACTGAGTATATGGTGTGACATCACAGAATTTGACGTTACAAAATACTTGAAAACTCAAACAATAACTCGTTTCTAACAGGCCAACAAGTTAAAAAAGTATCTCTCGTATGCTCCCCCCTTCCTCCGTCATATCCAATCATCAAACCTTGGTAATAAAATAGGTGCAACGGAACGCGATTTTCTTTTCTGCAGTCCAGAATTGCCATTACAGACTTTTTCAGCCAATCATATACAATAATGACGATGACGTAATTAAATATGAATATTTATATACAACTTATGACATATCGTCTGGCAAAATAATTTGGGACTTAGTAATTCCACGACCGCGAGTGAATAACATTACTTTGCCGGAAAACAATGGAAAAAACCTGACACTACACATATGGCACAATTTAAAATGTGCTACGAAGCGAATCCTCCTTTGAATATCGAGGAAGTAGTTAACAATATCTTGGTAAGTGGTGTTCTGAGTGAACTTCTAACACTCGTTCCTTGTTGTATGAAAAGTAAGACATAATTTATAAAGTAGTAGTTAAGCGACTTTCCCTTGCATTAAAGTTACAGCAGTGTTTGCACTATGGAGTATGTGAGTAACTATAAAATACCCTGCAAATTGAAAGCTCCTTTTTTTAAGGTGAAGTGCGTAGTCGTAGTGAGTTTCATTGTTTGTTTTATTAGGCCCTAACTTCCTAAGTCCCATATTATTTTCCTTTTTGGACAAAAAGTTTCAAGTTTACACTGGGGAAGCGTGCAACATGCATCCTAGTTTCTGGATATGCCTTTGCAATTTGCACAAACATGACGTAATGACAGCCAAAAGTACTAGAAATGGCTAGTTTGAAGTTTTAAATCTTAGTCATTTTCACTCAAATAATTTGACAGTTGCGAAAAATTAAAAACAAAAACTATACATTAATCGTAGCATATATATATATATATATATATATATATATATATATATATATATATATATATATATATATATATATATATATATATATATATATATATATATATATATATATATATATATATATATATATATATATATATATATATATATATATATATATATATATATATATATATATATATATATATATATATATATATATATATATATATATATATATATATATATATATATATATATATATATATATATATATATATATATATATATATATATATACAGCAGGTCAGATGGTGTCTGCCAACATATATGAATATGCAACGTTGAACGTCCTATTGTTGTATATGAATATTCATATTTAATTACGTCATTGTCATTCTTGTATATGATTGGCTGAAAAAATCTGTAATGGCATTCTTGTTTGCAGAAGAAAAAAAAGACGCCAACGGAACGGAGCGGAACTTTCTTGGGATTCCCTTGACTGAGGGAGCACCTGTGTCTTACGTCATTCTTCTCATCAGCTCGTTGAACTTGAAGCAAACGTGCATAATATTTGCCGTACTGGAATGCCTTTATTAGCATTTGTCTTGTCAACAGGTCAAAAAGTTTGTAAATTTGTAAGTGTCGTATCTTTCAAGGTTAAACAGTTCAATAACGTTGTTTATCATTTTATCTAAGTTTGGATTTTAATAACTCGACCTTCCCATCACTTACATTTTTATGTAGGTACAGTTCATCGTATGTTGTAGTTGCGCAAATACCAAGGGTTGCCCTTTATTTATTGTTCTCTACCATTCAGACGTCAGATGGACATTTTTGTTGTCATCGTTCATTGTTTTCTTCCCTCTTTTCTTATAAATGTCTACTCTTCATAGGATTTTGAAGGCCCTACATTAGTGGCGAATTCAACTTTCGGTGCCACTGCTAGGGAGTGAGGGGAATAAGTTGTGAACATAATTAATGTTTGAAGCCCATCCCTAGTTATGGAATCATTTACCATCGTTTGGCCGTAATTTCTTTCACTTTACCCCGTTTCTGTGTGCTGACATTGTGTGATTGCTGTTGTTTACTGATCTGCAGCCTCACGAAGGTTGTGGTCTTTTCCTATGCACGCCATTAGAGATAAAAGACATTTTTTTTTGCCAGAACTTGATTCAACTTTACACAACATCCCTGAGAATATTCTTCACTAAAATATTACAAATCTCTTATTAATAGCTTCATAACAGATTTAACTTTTATCTACAAATTCCTGCTGTTTAAAACTTACTTGGAAATGGTAGAATTTATATTTTCTGTGAGTCTTCTGTTCTTCACAAATTCAGCCAATACTTTAAAAGCAGAACTAAATTTTGTTGATTATTCATGAGGTCGAACTTCGATAAAATGTTTACTTGTTAATTGAATCTATTTAAATGTGCATAAGTTGTTAGCCAATCAGATGTACGACAACCACAGATGTAATATGACGTCGAACATAAACAATTACGAGTGACAGAAACTTTGAAGGTCTGACTGGGAAAAACGTTTTCATCAAAACAAGCATAAAGGGTCTTTTAATTTGGTCTTTTTGATCACTAAAACAACTTCAAAGAACTATGTATAAGAATTAAAGCTTGGAGCGAATTTCGCCCTATTGACCATGGGCCTAAGTTTGGTAGCCTAACGTTAAGCACACCTTCACAATTATGTATGGAAAGTGTAATAACCAACTGTACATGCCACCAACATGTCAAAAAGTATATTGTGGAATATGACTGATAGCTAGCCAATCCCTATCTTCAAAAAAATGTTTTTGGTGATTTTACTTCATTTTATCGAAGCATTTACTGGATTATTTTTCTTCACATAAACTTTGACTCAGGGCCTTTTGAAGCACGGTCAAAGTTGGGCTTCATATCACCAATTTGACACCGTAGTAGGCCCTGCACTTGTATGTGGCCCCAACCGTGCGAATCTCTGGTTATATCTTATCATACTCTGAATAGTGTATTATGAAAGGGACTCTCTTGTTGGCAAATAGGTAATATGGAAGCGTGAAGAAAATGGCGCAATTCTGTGGCTTGTAAAAAACGAACTTTCCACTATGAAAAAGGGGTTGAGAGGCAAAGCCATTACCAAATTGCAGGTGATATTTTTTAAAAGTCATTACCAAATTTGTGTGAATTTTAACCTTATGTATTTATGTTTTACAATTTATGGCCCGAATATATATAGCAAATTGTATACTGGTATATCCTGCTGCTGTCGCTATGGTAAAATTTTACTTACAGAATTTTGTCAGGTGGGGAAACACCCCCACTCTCTCCGACTTCCACCTGATTACACCACTGCTCTAATCTGTAATCAACTCCCAATTCATTCGTAGGTATATAAAGGATAAACATATATGGGGCCAAGCACTCTTAAACCCTTGTATCGCTGAACTGATGACATTATCCCAACTGAATTTCATACTGTACTTTGGAACAAATATTTTTGTTTGCAATTATTTAGTCACTGCTTGATCCTCCACTATTTCTCTCTTGTTTCATTTATTGTTCTTGTGCCATTATAGAGTACAACAAATCTGATTTATTTATTTCATTTTTTCAAGTTTATTACTTTCACAGATAACAAGAAGTTGGCAAAGTTATTATTGACTAAAGAACAAATTGGAAGATGCCTTCTGTGTGGAAGATGAGTTTGTCTTCCCTAAGCAACCTACAATAAAAAGAGCGTCTTTGGGGCTGAGTTTCCTTACTCTTGATCTGCAATCCGACATAATCCCATCAGAAACAACCAATAAACGTTATGGAACTTTTATCAGAGTAACAAAACCTGAGCATAATACAATCGTTGGGATTTTTTTCTCACAAAAATCAGAGTTTCTTATCACCGACAACTTTATTAAAGGTCAGTTGTCGTCTCTAACGTACGAGGCAAATATAATTCAATTCGTGTGCTTTGATTGGTCGAAATACGCACAACGTGCACTGATACTGATAGGCCAATCAGTAATCGCTTGGAATAAAATCTACGCCGCCACATTTTAATCACGATAGATGGCCTTAGCATGCAATGCACGACAGGTGTCTACGAAACCCTCCACATTTTAGGAGTGAATGTTAGCCTTTGATCAAATTCATTTTTTTTTTAAACAACACTCGAGAACTTTCACGACGTAACTGGTTTACCATGGGATGAAACAATTGTGTTATCTGTTCATTCTTACGTTTCCCGTGGCTGTTTTCACGGAGATCAATCATGCAAAAGAGGCTTTCTTCAGCCGATAATTCTCAGGAGAGCCAAATATGCATTCTACCATCAATTTGCTATGAGGATCAAGAAAGAAAAATGGCCTCCAAAGAAAATAGAGAAAGGCTTCTCTCATGTGAGAAATTTGGGTGTGCAGCTTGATTACAATTTTTCGATGCAAAACCAAAGAATAGACTCCATTTCAAGATCATGTTATTGGCAGATCCATAATATTGGTAAAATCAGGCGGTATATTACTGATGAGGCTTGTAAGACATTGGTTCACGCTCTTGTGACATCAAAATTGGACAACTGTAATGCCCTACTTTATGGTCTGCCTCATAAGCTTACTGACCGGCTTCAGCGCGTTCAGAATTGCGCTGCACGGCTTGTCACCCGCACACGTAGATGTGAGCATATAACGTCTGTTTTGCGTGACTTGCATTGGCTACCGATTCATTACAGGTCCAGTTTCAAAATTCTTTTATATACTTATATGGTTTGGCCCCTGTCTACCTCACAGATCTTGTGCATAAATATCAACCAACTAGATCTCTTTGGTCCAAAAACATATCATTATTAACTAAACCAATTATCAAAACATCTACTTACGGCAATAGGCGGTTTGATCATTCAGCTGCAGTATTGTGGAATGATTTACCAGATGAAGCCAAGCGTGCAATAAATATTTATTGAATTAAAAAACACACGTGAAAACTTACCTTTTTAGAGCAGCCTTTTATTAGATCATAAGGATTGTGTATTTATATATATATATATATATATATATATATATATATATATATATATATATATATATATATATATATATATATATATATATATATATCTATATATATATATATATATCTATATATATTTATATATATATATTTATATATATATATATATATATATATATATATATATATATGTATATATGTGTATATATATATATATGTTTATGTGTGTATATTTATATATATATATATATATATATATATATATATATATATATATATATATATATATATATACATACATATATATGTGTGTATAAATGTGTATATATATATATATATATATATATATATATATATATATATATATATATATATATATGTATATGTATATATATATATATATATATATATATATATATATATATATATATATATATATATATATATATATATATATATATATATATATATATATATATATTGATAACTAATCCATTTTTAGCTTTTTTTGCAATGAATTTGAATTTTTGTACATATATTGCCTATTTACTATTTTAAAACAGTTTTAACTTTGATAAACCTTTTATATCTGAATTTTTAACAATTAATTTATTGTATTTTTTCTTGACTTGTATGTTTTTATTGTAAAGCGCCTGAGAGCAATTTTAGATTGGATAAGGCGCTATATAAATTCTGTAAAATAAATAAATATGTGGTAAGTGTTAGATTGTCAAGCATTTTGTGAAGTTTTGAACTACGCTGGCTGGTTTTAATTAGCTATCAAAATTTTTTGACAGCAAATTGTGACAAAAAGGTTTTGAATCTTTACCATACTCCCAAGGCAATCAAATTCCTGCAGGAACAGACTATTCGATGGTTTTCAGTAACTAAGAATTAGGAGAGAAATTCAAAGAATTACATCAAGATTTTAAGGTGTCCAGCCAGTCGTATATCACAAATTTAGCAGAAATTAAAACTTTGATGAACTAAAATTAGCTAAATTGTTTTAAAATATAATAAAAATAATCACAGCAAAAAATGTATCAGAATCGGGTAAACAGTGACCATTCTACAGAGTTTTGAAATATCATGCATCAATAAAGTCATTATGCAAATCTATATTCAAATTTTGTGATGTATTACACCTTGCCGTTTTGATATTTGATATTGCGATTTTTTTATGTAAACCCTTTGGTAGTACATAGGGGTCAACGGGACCAGGGTGGTCCTCCTTTGTGTTTCACATTTTTTGGAGAAGCATAGGGATCCACCTTTATTGATGCGCGTGGAGGACCCCCTGATGTATTCAGGCGGAACGGGGTTGACACATGTGGAAGAAAACGTGGGAGAGAATGTGGGTTCACACATGTGGAAGAAAAATGGGAGAGAAAGTGGGTTAGGAAGAGGGGTAGGGGCTAAGATAGAGGAACCTAGGAGGAGAAAGGTCACTGAAAAAAAAAGTTCATCTCTATTTTACAGGTATCCAGAGAAAGCATAAACTCGGAGGTTTGGAGGAAGGCTCCAATTTGGGAAACCAGGGACCAACAGGGGTTTGGTGGTTATCAACTGGGAGAAGCAATTAAAGGAAGGAGAAACGGATATGGAGGTCGGTGGGTGGGAAAGGATTTCTTTGACTTAGTTATGTTTTTATTTAAAACAAAAAAATGGACTCGAAGACAGGATACCGAAAAAACTACAAACACATTGTTCCAGGTGTATAGCTTTTATTAGACACACCACACTATGAAAAAAACAATCATTTGTATTGCAAGCATGATCATCAGTTTATGATAGTTCAAAGAATGTTTCTGGTCGTGCAGCCATGATTTCCAATCAGCAGACTTTTCCTAAACGAGCTTTATCACCATGAAGAGAAGCCAGGACATTAATTCACGATTTGTGTCGTGTAGGTGCCAGCGTTGAAAAATATCACCAAGAAAAGCGAAGAGAGTGATGATTTTGAAAGGACTAAGTTCCCCAGTATCTCCCAATACCTCGCTTGTGACAGTTAGTGTGTAATGAAGAGCTTGTTCTTCTCCATCATGTTACAGTTATTTCCAAGGTAGATTTTGATAGGCCGATGTATATCTTATAGTGCTCACTGTCTTTTTCAAAACTTCAAGAAAAATGCGCATGTCAGGGTCTTTACTCCACGGAGATGTATTATTACTAAGGTCGTCACACGGAAGAAGTGCGACAGCCACGGCGAGGGTTAAGTGTTTATGCAGCTCGTTTATTGAAATAGGGCGTCTAAACAAGTCGTGATATTCTGCGAGGTATTTAGTTTTTTCTTGATCCATTTGTCCAACGCCACTGTGATCTGAGCAGCCTGGAGAGCCATGTCCCATTCTGGTGTCTTGGACGCCGTATACGTTTTGATATCCTCCCAAGTGGGTGTCAGATGTAGCCACTGCGGCGGATTAGATCGAGTTCGTGTGCCAGATTGTGTAAGTTCTCTGGATTCATGTATAAAAAGTGACTGGCCTTGATAATTAAAGGCAATATGTCATGTATGTTGGCATTGGTTAGTTTCTGGATCGCGTTGTATACCATCCATGGATCGATGTTGTAACTGACGCAATTATGTCCTTCTTGGTTTTCTAGTTAATTTTGACAGCCACCGCACAATTTCTGCATCAACTCATTTGTCTTATCCAGCACTTGATGTAGGAAAACTTGTTCGAGCAAGTTTTTGAGTGTTTCTACAGCTGGAGTAAAAGCTGCCACTACTCATATGATGTCTGGAAGTGGTAAGATCTTTTAAAGATCAGTTCGCGTTTGAAAATGACATAATATTACCTTGTGAAGGATAAAGTGTCAAACTGTTTGTTTAGTTTTCATTCCCATAGAGATCTTGTTTTACATATCAAGAAAAAAAGTGAAATGTAAAAAAATGATAAAATTAGATAATATAATACTCAAGGTAACCAAGAAATCAAAGGGGTGTAATTTGTATGAACAATTGTTTCCATGGGGTGGGGCTATGTTAGTGACACTTCAGATTACCTCAATTTTTTCCAGAAACGTGTAGTGACGTGTCATGTTTGTTTGTTTGTTGTTGTTGCAAGGCAACGGATGACCACAATGAATGGAACCCTTGAAAAAGAAAAAAACATCTAAAAATAGAGATGATTCCATAGCAACAAGAAAAAACAAAAGCTGTGATTGCACCATCTTACGTAAGACCGCACTGTTTGTTATACATATCACCACCAGGGGTACATACAATGGTGACGATGACGCAACCTAGTTTTTAAAAGATATATCATGAATTAACATTCAAATAAATAGCAACGTCTCCATTTGACGGATATAAACTCTAACCATAAATCTTACATTCAGCACTTGGAATTTGTGAACCATAGTCAAGATGTATCATTGTCAGTTAGGCACCATCCCAGAGGACAAAAAAGTTATCAGTTTTACATCCCTAGTCAGGTTAAATCACGAGCAGAAGCAGACAGTCCGACATTGGTCATAAACGAAACTGTAAAACCACTTGGTACCTTAGGCAACGGGTATTTTGTAGGCAAAGACAAATTTGCCAGTCTCAAAGTTCTTTGATAAGTACTTGCAGTCCTCATCAATATTGTACCAATGATGAGGTATATGATTTCAGTCAGCCCTACTTCCCAAAAGATCTTGCGACGTCGAAAGCGGGATGCCTTGTTTATCCCAAACAAACAAAAAATCAATTCATAAGTATTCGGTTAGACAGATTTTCAGTGATGGCCATGTGGTATTAGTCTGTGAAAAAATGTATTCAAGGAGTGGATTCACAAACTGTGGAACCATTTATCCTCTTGTTCTAGTTCATGTCTGGCTAAAGCTCAACCCTATAGTCACATAGCACAGGCAGGACAAACTCAACAGCAAAGCATGTTCGTTTCAGAGTAATTTTGATTGTCATTATCTTACTGAGAGAAGTTGACCAATCCTGCGGTACATGTAGTAGGGGCAATACTACAGCCATGATTGCTTCTCTTCACTTAATTTACATCCTTTATCCAAATGGGAAATCCCAACAAAACCCACCTTATCCTCTGCAAACCCCCATCCACTCTATATCAAACCCTGCAGTTTCTCATGCCCAGCACAGCTAATTGGGACAAACAAATAACTATCTTCACAACCCACCGAACGCACTAGTAAGACTTAAGTTTACATCACAAGCCTCAGAATAGGCTATAGCCACTTCCCCAACTCCCACCTACTGAACGATGGCCCCATTGCTCTGCAGTAACTGCATAGGGCATCTAACACATCCTCATAGATTGCCCATTCGTCACCCTCATTGCCGAGCTCTTCCGCATAAAATCCTTTCTACATCACAGTTACCACTTTGAACTGTATAAAACCTTCCTCTTTCCTACCTAATGTAGCTCCTGCACTGCAAACCATTTCTCAGCATAGCTTCACCTCTGACATAGTCTTACCTCTCTGGCACACTTTGACCAGTCTTACCTCTCTGGCACAGTTTTACCTTTGACCTCGCCAAACAAACAAACAAAATTAGCCAAATCTACCACCGAATTTCTATGTAGGCAGACCTTACTGCATATAGACCTGTTGGTCTACCACGTCAACACAGCAGTTTCGTTCAATGTACAGTTAACGACAATCCATACAGAACAGATTAGCCCCACGTGGGAACTAAATCATATCAAATAAAGCACAGGTACACATATCACCGTTTGATAGATAGTTTATTTGAACACAAAAATAGTAAGACAACAAAGGGCTCTACAACTAAAGCCTGACTGAAGTGCAAATTAAATTGCAGCATCATTATAGTTCTGGATTTAAAAAACACCTGAGATAATTTGAATACTTACTAGAAAGACTTTTCTTTGGAATGACAATGAAGGTATAATGAACTTTTATGATAGAAAGGTACACTAGAAATGTAATTCATTAACAAAAAAACTCTTTACATTAAGTGTTTACTAATAAATTGAATGAAGATGATAATTGTAACTACTGGGAAAAAATTGACAGGATATTTCAAATTATATGAAATTGATAGTTTAAACTTGCTGTCAACATGCCACGAAAGAGGGTAGTGATACAATGTTGCCAGCGTAACATAATTCTTTAAGGCGTTTCTGATATATAAGAAACAGTAACCTCAATAAAATGAAAAGGAAAAAAATGTATATGGTTTTCTTAGTCACGGGTAAAAGTTCTTTTTAGGTAGGGGGCCTCAGCCCCTGTAGAAAACTTAATGAAAAATTTGGGGTCATGGAGATCAGGGGCCCTTAACTTTTGTAAATAAAAGTACTGTAACTTAAGGTTCGTTCAATTAGGCCACTATTGGTACAGTATACCTACACCTTAGCCTCACAATACTACTAGAATGTCAGACCTAGCTTGATCTTCAATGTGAACATTAAAGTGGCATGTTAAGTATTATTCTAAGTGTAAAATACATTTTGGGGAATAAAAATGCGTACTTAATTACAAATGGTGATTGTGTTACAATTTTCATCAGAAAGTTTCAGAAACCAATAAGAAAGTGACAAAATTGTGTTACATAGATCTTAATTATACTTAGATTTAAGAATGCCATAAAGGCAGAACTAAAAAAAGCTTTCATTTTAAACCAAAGATTTCCCTGAGTCTCCCACACCAGCATAATAAATGTAACTTACAAAGCTGATGATTTAAACCAGAGATTTCCTGAGTCTCACACACCAGCACAATAAATGTAACTTACAAAACTAATAATTTAAACCTGAGAATTCTCTTAGTTTCACACACCAACATAAATGTAAATCTTAAAAGTTGGTAAGTAATAGATCAGCAATATAAATGTACATACTGTAAATTTGTTGGTGCACTATGCTGTGATTTCGAAAAAACAAATGAGACAAAATTTCAGTTACAATAAGAAAACGTTAGTTAATCAATGGTAAAACATTCACGAAAATAAGAAACTTGAAGGGGGTAACAAAGTCGAAGACTAAAGCACATGTTTATAGGACATTGTGCGATCTGGATATTTCTGGATAGCTTCAGCATATACAGTAAGTTATAGGTTGTTTTCTCTTTATAAAAAAAAAATCGCACTCTTTAATAAAAAAAAAACTTTAATATGAACTATAATCTGGCAGGATATATTCAGGCAAGCAATTATATAAAGTTGCATAGAAAACAAATAAACAAAGCAGAGATTTCAAGAAAATAAATTGCATATTAAAAGTAAGCCCAAAATAAATTCTTTTATTCCCATAATCTTTTGGAAAATACTTCAACTTCCTTCTTCTTTTTCGGACAAATTTCTTTAATTTTGGGAGGGGGAAATTAAAGTTTCAAAGTTCAATTGTATCTATCTATTCTCCTGCCCCCGGTAGATCCCCTTCCTCCGCCTAAACACTGTATGTTTTGCAGCGGCGTATGGAGATATTGCACAATGGGGGCCAGATTTAATTTTTGTCAAAAAATGGCAAACCCACCAAATTTTAAGTCTCCAAAAATTAAGAAAATTGAAGTAGAATTGATGCAAATTTCCCAAAAGTGAAGAAAAATTCCTGAAAATGATGGACATTTACGAAAATTGATGCAAATTTCCAGGTGAAAAATATATTTTTCAACTGCAAATCAGAATTTCCATTCCCGGAGAAAATTTCCAGTCAAGACTAAGTGGTTTTAACAAGTACTTGTAAAAGTCCTTGAATGCCTGTCTGCCTGTTGATTCCAGTTAAGCATAACTGGTTTTAACAGGGATTTGCAATAGTCCCTGTTTAAAAAAAATGGCTGTTGATTCCAGTTAAACCTATCTGGTTTTAACAGGTGATGTGTTCAAGTATTCATTACCAGTTACAAACAGTTATACCAGTTAAAAGTGTGAATTTCAACTTTTTTTTTTTCTTTTTCTGCTGGGTTACCAAAAACATTGTGTACAAAGCTACCACAAGGGCTGAAAACGACCCTTCACCCAAACAATACATCGGACTAACAAACACCACTTTAAAACAAAGACTGGCAAATCACTATACATCATTTAAGAACAGATCAAAAGCCAATGAATCGAAACTATCCAAGTATGTTTGGCAGTAGAAAGATAAAAACATCACATTCGCTCTCAGATGGTCTGGGTTGGCCCGTAGACACGCCAGTGCACCACAACTGGTTATCAAAGGCCGTGGACATTGACTTGGTTGTCGATGTTATGTACGTCCGTACGTCGTACCTGTGTTCTCGTCCGGGTCGTATTAAGCGTTTCGTGATAGCATTGTTACTATTATAACCGATTACGCAGGCGACGACCCCGCCATTGTAATTGTGTGTTCACTTGTCGTCCGAGTTGTCGGCTCAGATGGTCAATTATCCAGACGGCTACACCGTACAACCCTATTGCAAAAAGATGTAACCCATGCATCGCAAAGAAATATGGCCCCAAAGATATATCTTTGAATAAAGGCTCTGAACTAGTATCCAGCTACCGACACAAACCCAAATACAAGCTCATTGAATTTGGCATCGTTTGAACGGATTAGCCACGCATTGATGCTTCTCATTCGTTTCTTGCTTATTGCTTAGAAGCCATGATGTTTTAATGTAGTTTAAAGACTGCCTCCAACGCGAGCGGAGGTATGAAACTGACAGTGAAACTGACAGTTACTACAATGGAGCATTAAAATGAACTGAAACTGCGTTTTTCATTTTCTCATTAATAAATAGCTCTTCAAGTATGAATCGAGCACTTTTAACGAGCAGTATTTTAGCTATATGCCTACATATATATATATATATATATATATATATATATATATATATATATATATATATATATATATATATATATATATATATATATATATATATATATATATATATATATATATATATATATATATGTGTGTGTGTGTGTATATATATATATGTGTGTATATATATATATATATATATTATAATTATTATTCTTTTTGGGGAGGAAGAGGGGGCGAGCCAAACGATACTTTCGCCCCAGTGTTTCATCTGGGGCGATCGCCTCCTTTCCCGAGATCTGCGCCCTGTGTATATGGATCATTTCTGACATGGATGTGGATAATTTCTATGGGTGTGAGTGGAAATTGTAAACTTTCTACTCCAGGAATCCTTATACCAAATTACGACAGTTTAGAAATTCAATACATTCGGAACAGAACAAGATATCAGGCCCGTAATGGGTGAGGGAAAGGGAAGGGGAGGAGGTGATTTACAGAAATATCACATACCTTCCTGTATAATGCATGTGAAATTGGGAATTTACTGCAGAACCTCCTTCCCTCCCCCCCCCTCTTCCTTCTTACCATAAAAATCCTGGCTACGTGCCATGATATGACTGTTTTGGTTTTCCCCTCGATCATACAAGATAACTATTCTGGGACCGCGGAGCAATTTTTGAAGGAGGTGGGGGTGGGGGTGGGGGCTGAAGAAGTAAAAGGAGAAAATAAAAATTGTATTTGTACACTACCTCCAAGTCATATTGGTGGGCATGGGCGTAGATAGGGTAATCTCTCGGGGGAGCGGGTAAATTAACTTCCATCACTGATGTTGCTGATAATTTTGGGCTAGTATTTTTCAATTATTGGGACATATTCTTCATTTAGGGGCCATTTTTTTTTATTTTGGGGAAATTTCCTTTTTTCGGGAAATTTCGTTCATTTTTTGGGCACTTTCAAAGTGCCCGAAAATTAGCCTCCTATGGCCGCATTAAAAATGTGTCCTAAATACCCGATCATTAACAGAAAACTGTTCGGGTGATCATATTACGTACCCCCTCTTTCGATTTGCATTACAGTACTTGCTTACTCGCGCATTAAATTATAGGATTCAGTTTCCAAACTCCGAAACGCGACTCACGCATAAGTGATTAAACTAATTTGAATGATTGTTAGGCATGTTTTTGTGTCTGAAAATTATCCTGCTATGCTGGAAAGTTAATATTACAGTTGTGTTTTTTTTCAATCAGTGTAGGTGGGATGTTGCATGCATCATTAGACAGGTATACCCCCAAATTGGACAACTTTTCAATGCGGCGGCTAAATCATGATATTTTGGTGCATTGTTTGTCAATTTAAAGAAAATTTCTTTCACTGATGTGCAATTGTTTTTGATTTTGGGGAAATTTTGAACACTTTCCTCAGAATTTATCGACAATTTTTGGGAAATTTGGTTCATTTTGGAACCATTTTCCCCAATTTTTGGGAAATTTCTTACATTTTTAGACAATTTTTTTGGACTTTGAGGAAACATTTGACAAATTTCA
>JAIGNY010001625.1:0-5000 GCA_020152595.1 Chiridota heheva | reverse complement strand
ATTTTCACAAAAAAAATGTTCTCAAATGTCATGTGCAAACAAGAAATGTCTTCTCGAATGATGTCACTCAGTATATTGTGACAATATTATGACATTGTCGATAATCGTGACAGATTATAATGATATTATCAATATTTTTACGATATTATCGATACTCGTGACTTTATAGCTTGGCGATATTTTGATGTTATTGTTTTTTTACAGTTTAATCAACTAAAACTCTCTGACAAATAGTTCATCTTATTGTTTGTATCCGTATACAATATTGTTCAGGTTTTAACGTACATTTTTATTAATATGGTTGATCGCTTAATTACACCTAAATCTACATAAACTTCTAATCATCATGGTTTGCTTCTGGATATTCACGGAGCAGATGAAAGCGGCCGGATGGAAGATCTAATGGAGCACCGTACACCAATGGCTGTATTATTTCAACCAGAACAAAGGGGGTGAACAAAGCTGGGTGACTACTGTTCCTTCGATGGACGCCTACGAATTTTCACGGGATCTTGCCGACAACAACTGGGCTCTCGACTGGGATGTCACCCACCACCAACCCATTTACCGGTACCATGAAGCTATACTAAAGAGGCGTCATACAGATGATGAAGAAGTGGTGCCCTCTGAAACCGCCATTCAAATGATAAGCGTCGTCGTGTAAACGAACTACCCATCCCCAAGGAAATCCCTCATGTCAGAGAACAGAAAGAAGAGAACGAGTCAATGAATGATGCTATGACTCCGGAAGTCGTAGAAAATCAAGGAGTGAACAAGGCGGAAGTCAGATGAGATCAAAGGGTGAACGAGGATGGTGTCCTTAACGAACTACGTATCGGGACTGTTACCACGTGACGAAAACGCGTACTCGACAAATCCGGCGTTTCCGATCAGAAACCATCGAACATGTCGTGCGGTTCAGCGGAGCGGAGCGAATATTGCTACCTACATCAATCAACGTCAAGATGCCAAGTGGGTCCTATTCGACGTCTTACAACATCTCGTCGATAAGGTGGTATCCACATTTGTTCCACGCTACCGAGTGGATTTTGAACTTCATGTATCAAACTTAGACACATCTTTTTGGGCCAGGCCTTGACCCGTCGCGACCAATTCAACGTGAAACGTGTGCTTGCCGTCATCGAAAGTTTGATCCATTCTAAAAAAGCTTTTGTTTTTGATGGCGACGTGGACATCCGGGTCATCCACATTGCTGTCCCAAAATACAAGGTTGAACCAATTTGATCCCATGGCTAACGAAGAAACGTTGTATCATTCAGAGAACAAAGACGCCCCCTGTCTTGCCCGTGCCCTCGTAACAGCACGAGCCCGACTGCACAAGGACGATAAAACTAGCATCAACTGGGAAAATAATCGTCGAGGTTGCGACGAGCAGGAGTGATTGGCCCGAGAGTTACACAAACGAGCCGGCATCCCTATGGTACCCTGTGGGCTAAAAGAAGTCAACCAATTCCAAGAGGTGATGTCTACTTACCAAATCGTGATTGTTACCAACAATCCCCATGACCTGTTTCTGTTTAAAGGGCCGAAACAAGACAACAAGCTGTATATTCTTTACCATCAAAACCACTTTGACGTCATAACATCCATACCTTTTTTTGTCTCAACTCTGACTACTTTTTTGATCGTTGTTGGAAAGGGTATGACCATTTCAAGCGTCATCGCTGTACCAAAATGTGTGACTTGTTTTAATGCCGAAAAATACGCCTGCGTCCTCGACTGCGATCGATTTTTTTTTAAACCAGAATTGCTATCAAAATCGCAAGAAGATACCTAAACGGATCAACGCTACGATCAAAACCAAGTAGAAGTACACCACTGCCCAATATCTCTTTGTCAACGAATTTGTAGGTGCTCCTCCTGTGGAGTGACCCACAAAGACCGGCACGAGTGCGGAAAACGGTTCTGTCACAAGTGTCAAAATCAGAAATTAATCGACCATCTCTGCTACATGCAGCACATCACCAAAATAGCTGTTTCTGGTACCTGAAACATTGACTGATGCATGTTTACTTGAAGTTTTTGGTGAACGGTTACATCTTAAATACAAAGTTTACGAAAGTTTCGTTTTTATGATGCGTAGCCGTTACCGAAAAAATTGTAAACATGGTAAGTAGTTTCACGATGCGTCTACGATATGCTAAATTTAAGCTGCGTTTCCATTGTAACTTATATTTTATAAACATGGTATGAACATTTCCGTGAAATATCCGATAACGGAAAGTTCATAAACTCCATTTGTAGATTTACTATACGTTTACGAACTAACTTATATTTTATAAACATGGTATGAACATTTCCGTAAAGTATCCGATAAGTTTATAAACTTTATTTGCAGATTTACTATAGGTTACGAACTAACTTAAACGAACTAAACATGTATTGAACGTTTCCGTTAATATCCAGGAATGGATAATTTGTAAACTCGGTTTGTATATTTCTTAGGTGTTTAAGATAAAACTTAAATTTCATAAACATTGTTTCAGTGTTTCCGTTTCAGTAAACTCTGTTTATGTATTTCCTACGCGTTTAAGAAATGACATAAATTTCATAAACATGGTTACAGCGTTTCCATGCATAAAAAGATAATTTGCACAAAAACACTTTATCTCCTACAATCATGATTACCAGGATTTTTGTCTTTATGTCTTTATTTATGCATTAAATGTCAAAACTCTACAATTAAAAATGTGATTAATGGACAAAAGAGATCACCAACTTGAATTATGATTTATTTAATAGAATTTTGCCGTAATTGCTTGATGAAAATATTTGTTCACACAGGTCTTAAAGCGCTAGACCGAAAAGTGAGGCGCTCGTTTTTGCAAATTTCACAGATATGTTATTCACAACAGACAAACAACGATAAATTTCATGCTCTCATGGCGCACAGACAACGTGAGGGCAAAGGTCACTTGAATATTCATATCAACCAGAAAATTACTATATACTGTTGCGTGCTAGATAAGCATTGATGTTTTTTCCCCCGCCCCGCACCAAAAACAAAACAAAAAATACGCCATTACATTTTATTCCAGTGCCCCTTTAAGTTGTCCAAAATTGTCCCTACCTGTTCCCAAACTTTCGCTGTTCCCGCATTATCAGAATCAATATGCGGCTCTTCAAATGTTGTTTAATCATTATCAAAACACAATGGATTAGGATAATAAAGTAAGTCCGTCATCTGTTCATGCAATACAAATATATATCCAATCAAAGAGCTTCCACACAAGCTCTTTGGTCCAATTTACGAATCGCATATTACACCTACAAATTCATATGCTGTAAATTTATGGTAAAATGTTTATCCATTTTGATACTTAGTTTTTACTACATCTTAAACAGTTTAACCGGGGGCGGCGCTACAGGGGGCACGGGGACATACCCCGCGAGATCGTTTTGCCCCCAGAAAATTGTGTAAAGTGACATATATTTGATCTAATTTATATGTTCATAATCCTTCCCCCCCCCTCCCCAACCAGGCCTCCGTGAGACAAAACTGTCCTATCTTGTCCACAGGATCAAAATCCTGGCGCCCCCACTCAGTTTAACTATGATGTCGCTTCTCATATGAATTAAAAGATTTCAGAAAATCCATGGTATATATATATAACTGATATGTCCACCAGCTATATGATGTTTTCATAACTTAATTGCTTTATAAAAGCCGTGAACACTAAAATTTGTGGAAAATCGGAAGAGCTGTGTAGTTCCACCACCTTGATCACCTGATCACAAGGACCTCTAAACGAGCCCAAGGACTGCCCATATATTCCGTGCGATTCGCAGTAAATTTGAAAAGAAATTAAATTAATATGTAAAAAGGTAAAAGCGAATAAAAATAAAACCGCAAACCATAAGAAGGCTGTTTTGATAAGGTTACGAGCAATGGCGTACTTGTTCATGTTTTACTGGGGAGAGCAAGTGGCACTGCCAATTGCGTTTTTGCGCCCCCTCCCCTCCGACCCCAACTCCACGCCATGCCCATAAGACTCTACAAATAAAATGTTAGGGACATTATAGATGTCATTCCTGTGTATATTGTGTACATTTTGTAGGTTTACGGTCTTGTGTAATTTTTATTCGGGCCATCTGCTTGTATTTCATAATGTATAGACATGAAGAAGATTTGTACAGAATTCTGTATCTAAATTGCATGCACCGTTTGGCGTTGCTTAAAATCATCGTTTCTAATTTATGGGCGAAGCCATGGTACGGGTCCAGGGGCAAAGCCCTGGTACGGGTCCAGGGGCGAAGCCTCTTATAGTCCGGCATTTCACGTAATTATGATTACAGAATATTGCTCAATATTGTGTCAAATCTAAGGTCTTAAGTAAGTCTTGCATTTCTCGTAATTTTGGTAGCAGAAATTTGGTTATAATTGTGCCGTAGTGGAAGAGGGGTAAGGGGAAGAGAGGGGGAGAGATGGCGGGCATTGACAGCCCGAATAATTCTCAAAGTAATTATTCTCAAAAGGAGGCCGTTTAGCTATTCGCCTGTTGGGCAATTGCCAGCAATGGTCTTGGCTCCAGAATCTGAAACCCATAGGCGGAATTTGCCTATACGAAAGTTGGGTAAAACCAAAAGTGGGAGAGGGAGTTGGGGAAAATCATAAAATCACGCTTAGATACAAAAACAAAATCATCATACAAAAATATACATTTGGAAAAGGTGGGGGTGGGGCAAGTTTCCCCTTGCACCCTCGAATCCTGCCTATGCTGAAACCATATGTGTAGGACCCGGGGCCAGGGGCACGTGCCTGCCACTTTTTCGAAAACGGACAAAAGTAGTGCCCTTTTTTTTTTTAAATGAAAAGTACCCCTTAATCTGTCAATTACTGTCAAAAAGTTCCCTCATTTAATTTTCTGCCTCCTTTCCCCGAGGCCCCAATGACGAAGCCCCCGGACGCTTAGCGTTTTTTGACGTTATTTTATTATCAGAAAGTTGCTTGAAATCGTATAATTCCACACTAAAGCTAG
>JAIGNY010001624.1:0-25211 GCA_020152595.1 Chiridota heheva | reverse complement strand
AAGTTGGTTCGGTGCATCTTTTGACCATGTTTTGGTCAAGTTTGGACAATTCTTTTTCAGAGTGCAAGCTTCTAAAGCTTCGCCCATAATCCCACAAATTTCCCCAAATTGTCTCAATTTGCAGGGAAAATTTCCCCTCTGCCTGTTTAAAAGTGGTAACACAAATAATTACCTGAGTAGATTTTAACATGAGAATAAAAATTGTCTTCTTATCATCAATTAATTTATTAAACTTTGTGTTGATATTTAGCAAGTTTGGAGCATCAAAACAATCAATCTTCGGAGCTTCGGAAGTCCCTGGACCCCAACCAAGGCTTCCCCTTTAGACTACAACAGCTAGCCAGGGGCTAGTAATAGCGGGCACATAGTGTTACGCAGTGCCGCGTTTGGAACTTCAGTACTGTGTCCCAAGCCAAAATCTCTTGCGACGCCAATGGTTGGTAATGGAAGGGGGGGGGGGGGGAGGAATTTTCTCCCAACTATTCTATACTGTGTGATTGTATAGGCACATGTACATCGGTTTTAATATGTTGGACAAATGCAAATTTTCGTCAGGCAAAATTGACTTACCCCCCCTTTTTCTCGCACCCTGGTATCGAAGTCAATTATTTACGCTCCTGACTATGTTTTTTTAAATAATAAGAAAGCACTGCTGATTCAATTATCGTACATGATGCATTTTCAAGTCTTGGCAAATTCATCAAGCCACCAAAACGGACAATTTTAAAATGATTTATTTGGAATTAACCTTTTGTAATCTTTCTAGTTTTGATAGATTTTTTAAATGTTGCTTCCACCTCACTTGTCTGCTTGTCCAACATCAGTATCGTCATTCAGGGAATTATCGTGTATAAGCGCTACGTCCATTTATTCAGCGGTCGCTCGGATACACACACACATTATGAGGCAACATACTTTAGTTACAACTTTTAGTAAGTTGTATAACATAACTGTATGGCAGCAAACGTACCACATCCTTGATCTTCATATATTGCAAAGGAAATAGAAACAAGAACACTCTTTCAAAAAGGGCTGTCGTGGCAATTATTTTTTGTATGGATCCCGTATGGATACTTGAAGTATTAAAAGTGATGTAGGTTTTTATTGATTTATTATAAAATAGAATAGATACAATAAGTAAGACGATCTGCAACTTGGTTCTCCTGACGTAATTATATCCACGCCCGAATTTGACAGGTTGCAAGATTTGAGTGTGATTTGATGGTGAGCTGATGGAAAGTGGCGTACCCACGCAATAATTTCTAACTCAAGTTAATTCTTGAAGTTTCAGAACGGCATCCGATGAGACAAGCCACGTTTCAAATTTCAAATAATAGTATATCTCTTTGTGACTCTTCTTCAAAATATTTTGGTGTAATAAATATTTTCTATTATGTTTCTGAAACAATAAAAATGTCTAAATGATACAATTCTTCATATGGCATATCTTAGATCTGCATGGCTATTAAATATCGGATTGGCACCGAAAGTTTTCATCTACATTCCTCACTGTTGCCAATTTACACGATTTTTGTTAATAAAAACACTTCCATAAATTTCTGAATTAGTATTGCCAGTGCTTAAATTGTATAGCGTTGTAACCGTTAAAATACAACCTTTAATAAACAAAACTTGAAGTCCATATTCTCTTAAATAAATAAAATATTAAATACAATTAAAAGTTAGCGGATTAGCAGGCCCGTAGCTGGGAGGGAGAGGGAAGGGGTTCATCTGAGTGAACAAAACCTCTTTGTTGAGAAAATGCCATTGTAAAATCCAAAAATAGAATAAAGCACCCAGAATTTCAAGATTTTGTGCCAAAACCCTTTTTAAATTGCTGAACACCCACGCTTTTGTTGAGAAATTGCCCTTTTAAGATTTTTTGCACTTTTAACCTATACGAAAACGAACCCCTTTTAAATTCCTGGCTACGGGTAAGCAAGGAAATTGTTGCACTTTATCGTTATAATGAAAAAATAAAGGCTCAATTGCAAATACATATTTTTTTCTCGATTTAATTGCCATTTTACAATGATACAATTTGGGTTTCATAACTACGTGTTTCGGCACTAGAACAGTAAATGCAATTTTATCCAGATACTTCACGTTTAACTTTAATCCACTTCCTTCCAGTTAAATATCAGGTCTATTGTGGTCCTATGGATAAAGAATGTAATGCTTTGATGCATTTGTCTACCAACTGTGGTGTAGCGGTTATCATACATGTCTACAGACCACGAGGCCCTGGGTTCAAGCCTGGGTTGGGTAGACATGCCAGTGCACCACAACTGGTCATCAAGGCCGTGGACATTGACTTGGTTGTCAATGTTATACCGTACGTCGTACCTGTGGTGTTCTCGTCCGGGTCGTATTAAGCGTTTCGTGATAGCATTATTACTATCATAACCGAATACGCAGGTGACGACCCCGTCATTGTAAATTGTGTGTTCACTCGTCGTCGCATGCATTCAAACACATCAGTCCAGGGTGCTCGCAGTCTTATTCAGCGCAAAGTAGCCGACTTCCGCAGCATCTACAAATAGGGATCTTTGTTTCAGTTCACTGGCTAGAAATGATTTTTATTCTGCCACCGGCATTTTGCTTACCTCTTTTTATAATGGTCGTGCATAACAAAAATTGCAAACAGGATTTTAAACATATTTTTGTTGTTGTATATTTTAACGTTTTTATTACCTCCTGATCAGCCTGATTCCTACTTTGTAAACATAATCACGCAGTATTAAGTTTTGCATTTTTAAAATATTTCAAATACATTATATAGGTTAATATGAACGTTTGTAATTATTCTAAGAATTTCAAGTGAGGAATCAAAGATAGCTGATTTCCGCATGTAGTTTACAATACCTGTCGCGCTCTGAGGGCAACGATAGCCGGACAGAAAAAGAAGAAGGAAAAAGAATGACATAATACAGAAGCTTTAAAGTACCATCAAACTTTCCACGTCTTGGGATAATTGTCACTACATCGTATACGACAACAAAACGTGGAGGATCTGTCATTCCCAGAACACGCCCAACCCGGTGGCGCCACTTCTGATTGAGGGATTCACTGTGCACGTGTGCCAATGGTATCTTAACCATCAATAAAGGCCCACCTGTGAAAATTCCTTTAAAAATTGAAAATAACGTTAAAATCAACTTAGATTAGCATTTTGGTTGCCATTTTTGAGCAGAAGAATTTTTTTCTGAAAATTTGGGTAAAATGTTATTGGATATTTGAGTCAAAAAGCTTTAAAATGTCACAAAAGCGTGGAAAGTAACAAAAAATATAACACCTGCAGATTTTGCTGAATAGTTTGCCCTTCTCGCTAGAATAAATATCAGTCAAAACCGACGGATTCAGATATTGGAAGGAGAAGGAAGGAGGGGAAGAAGGGGTTGCCCTCTAGCTCTGGCTACGCCACTGATGCTGGGGATTCTTCACTGTTGCAAACTGATCTAGATAAGTTAGTTTCTTGGTCTCACATGGCAGATGTCATTCAATGTTGATAAATACAAAAATATTTATTTTGGTCAGAGCAATTTGGCTTTTGATTACTGCGTGAATGATTCAAATCTTGGTTGTGTTGATCAAGAAACGGATCTAGGTCTTATCATTACTAGCAATCTGAAGCCTTCTAAACAGTGTGCTTTGGCAGCTGCAAGGGCAAACAGGATGCTTGGTTTGATTGGAAGAAAAATTGGTTTTCTTTGTAGAGAGGTTGTTTTTAATTACCTCCGCCAACGAAGTTGGACGGAGGTTATGCTTTCGCCTCTGTAAAATGTTTGTTTGTTTGTTTTTCTGTTTGGTTTTCATCAAGATATCTCGAGAACTCATGATTGGATTCTGATCAAAATTGATGTGTGGTTTTTCTACTGCCTAAGGACGAGGACATACTGGAACAAAGGAAGTGTAAAAATGGAGGGGTAGGGACATTTTAAGATGATTTGTCTTTTGTCGGTTATCAAGATATTTCAAGAAAAGATGATTGAATTTGAATTAAATATGATAATGTTTAGATTTGGTACTGCCTAAGGAAGAAGTGGTTAAAATCTGAGACATATTGGAACATGGGAACAGTGCAAATAGGGAGTGGGGGTGGGGACATGTTTTTGCCTGTGTTTGCTTGTCTGTCATCAAGATATTTAAAATGATTGTATTTGGATTAAAATTGGTGTGTGGCTTTGTTACTGCTTAAGGAAGAAGTAGTTCAAATTTTAGACATATTGGAACAGGTGCAATTTGGGGGTGGGGTGTGGGGGGGGAGGGGGTGGTGAAGGGGGTGAGGGGGAGGGTAGGAACATGTTTTGACCCGGTCTGTTTGTTTGTCATCAATATATCTCAAGAACTGATGATGTGTGTGGTTTATAACTTCTAAAGAAAGAAGTAATTAAAATTTGAGACATATTGGAACAGGAGAAGGGTGAAAATGGAGGAGTAGGGATATTTTGTCTGTCATCAAGATATCTCAATAACTGATGCTTGGATTGCGATTAAATTTGGTGTGTGATTTTGTTACTGCCTAAGAAAGAAGTGATT
Organism: Chiridota heheva; assembly: GCA_020152595.1. Taxonomy (NCBI): domain Eukaryota; kingdom Metazoa; phylum Echinodermata; class Holothuroidea; order Apodida; family Chiridotidae; genus Chiridota; species Chiridota heheva. The sequence goes on along the minus strand of JAIGNY010001624.1, from coordinate 20,672 downwards.
ACAATTTAGGACTACTTGGAACAAGGGGAAAATAGAAATGGAGGGTGGGGATATTTTTAGGGCAAGATTTATCAAAACTTAGTTGAAACGTTTCATTGGAATGTGCTGAACAATGATCATGCCATGAAAGAACAGCCATACAATCAATTTTTTCGACTAAAAAAAGCAAGTGAAGTAATCTGGTATCATATAAATCAAAACAACTGGTTTCTGCAATGAATGGAAATAAAGAATGTGATTCTACCCTAAATAAAGCTCAAACAATGAACACTTAGCCTGAATTAAGCTGAAAACAATGATTACAAGTGATGATCCTCAAGTGTTTAGAATGTTATGGCAATACAGATCAACAGTGAGAAAGAGATAATTTGGGATTATAAGTTTGTGGGTCGAGAGTTTCTGGGTAGATGAGGCCTGGGAATGAACAGGGACGGAGCTATGCGCTCTGCAGAATGCTAACATTTTAAGTTTGTATAAGCAGTAGTCAGGCCTCAACTTGAGTATGCTATTCAGGCATGGAGTCCTTTTTATGAAAAAAATAAGTTTATTTTGGAGCAGGTTCAGCGAAGAGCCACTGGACTTATTCCCGAAATAAGGAATCTTTGTGAATCTAGGTTGCGAGCCACGCTTGAGTTGAGAAGAATACTGTACGTGGCGATATGATTCAGATTTTGAAAAAAATTCTATCTGGTAGTGATGCTTTGACTTCCTGTTATTTCTTGCATGTTTCAGCTAATCCTTATGTGACACGTGGTAACAGTTTGAAGTTGACCAAAGAGTTCTCTCGGATAGATATTCGGCGTTAAAGCTTTTCGCAAAGAAATGATGAGTGAAATGGTTTGCCTAAGTTAGCTCCAATTCTGGTCACAATTTTAAAGTCATCATTGATAAGTTCTTTACTAAGTCTGGACGTCTTGATTTTTTGTTTTTGTTTTTGTTTTTATAGTGACTAACCCTTCCTTAGACTATCGCGTCGACTCAGATCAAATCAGAAATCTCTGTCTGCCTTGTCATGGTGCGAGAACTGAAATATTAAGACAATGGATACTCATATTTAACATTTGACAAGTGTTACGTTGCCTGTTTCATTATTTTTCAGCTGGTCTAAATCATCAAATTTTCAAGATTAGAAATTGGTAACATTCCATTAGCTTCGTTTTTAGAGGTGAGCTTTCTTTACCATCGCTATCAATAAAATAATGTAACGTACTGAAATTGCAAACCACTTTCGCGACATTTTTACTGAAACTAGTTCAACTGAAATTTGATTTTTAATTTACTAGGCGTTTTTTTTTAACGGTGATTTATCATCTTTGATTTGATTTGTTTTGGTTTATTTTGCACTGTAGATAAATGATATTCAATGAGATACAGATAAAATAAAATGGTAAAAATAGGAACAAATTAAAAATTTAGCCTAGGCTAGGCCTAATGCTAGGCTAGGCCTAATGTAACTTTTATTATAAGACTAGGGGGACTATGCTACGTACAACTGTTAGTTTCATGACCAGGGATGCAAGAGTTTTTAAGATAAAAAATCCAAGGAAATATGATGTTTTTTCTATGCAAACTCACATTACTATGGTTGCCATTGAAAGTGTGGCATAGGCCTAGGCCCTACTGTGAAATTGATATCTGGCCAGCAAAATGTTTCACTGTGGTCCCATAATAAATGTAAATTGGGCCTAACATTAGGGCCTAATACTAATAGTTCACAGCCAAAATTGCATCCATAGAAGTTCAGGAATCCCGGTATCAATGAAATACTGTAACATTAAAGTTCATGATGCACAACCATGTACAAAAAGAAAACAAACTTACACTTTGGCTGCAGTAGGCCTATGTACGTTTTCAAGCAAATGAAGCTTTAGCTGTGTGAAAACATACATTTTATCTTATTTTGATGCATTTATTCAATGAAAAGTTGCAGGAGAGTTCTTGTGTAATTTACTGCTCAATTAAAAAGAGCAAATGCTCAATTCTGAATCTTATTGGATATCTATTCAGAATTTACCACCAGAAAATGCCAAGAGGAAAACAAACCTAGCTTTAGTGCATTTGCCTGTATGGATGAATAGTTTACGTTGTGTAAAATTTAGCTCATTTCAACTTGTAATTACCAAATCTTTAATGTGAGTAAATGCTGAATACTTGTTATGTTGGTTTACGTACAATTTACGATACAATTTAAAAAGTGTCCATATTTTAGATTTTTTTGATAAGATTTTGATGATGGAATTTGAAAATTGTTTTTTTTTCACTTTCAGCATTCCCACAATGGAGGCTCATGTGGCAGCCATGTTGCCTGTCTTTGAAGCTGGGAATACAACAGAGATCTGCAACAAACTTCAAGAGTTCAACAAGGAGGTACATTGTTTTATTTTTAGAGAGTCGCCAACGACGAGTGAACACACAATTACAATGACAGGACCGTTGCCTGCGTATTCGGTTATGATAGAAACAATGCTATTACGAAACGCTTAATACGACCCGGACAAGAACACAGGTACGACGTACGGACAGACATAACATCGACAATCAAGTCAATGCCCACAGCCTTTGATAACCAGTTGTGGTGCACTGGCGTGTCTACCCAACCAGGCTTGAACCCGGGGCTTCGTGGTCTGTAGACAGGTATGATAACCGCTACACCACAGTATTTTTTTTTAGAAAGTGCTTATTCATTGGCTTTTATTACAGACCGTGAAGTGGGGGTTGTTTTAATGGGATGGAGTAATGCATGAACATAACAATACATGTAAGTTAGATGAGCTCTGTCACTGAACAATAATTTTATCAAACACCACTACAGATCCGTCTGGTTTAATGTGCCCAATATTTCATGATGACTTTGTGGAATGATCTCCCACTTCAAATAAGAAAAATCAATTGTCTTCACGTGTTTCTGAAATCAATCAAAACACATTTGTTTATTTTATTTTAGTAATTAAGTTATCATATTTTAAAGCTTTTAAGATATGCAACAAAAATGGCTTATTATTATTTATTATTATAAGTTATCTATTTTATCAAAAATATTTGTTCTTTGTAAATTTTGTCCCGTGTTATCTGTCACTTTTATATGTAATTTATGGTTAAAATGTAGTGAATGTCACTACATATTTATAATTTGTTATTTTCCTTCTTTTCTTTTAGTATGCACAAACATTTGGCTTTAACCAGCTGAACCCAAAGACAAAGGAGGTAAGGTATATGATATCTATATGCAGATTGTTTTCTAGGAGGTGTAGTGCCTCAGTGGTTAAGGGTCACCCAAGAGGTGTGCCTCAGTGGTTAAGGGTCGCCCAAGAGGTGTGCCTCAGTGGTTAAGGGTCACCCAAGAGGTGCTGTGCCTCAGTGGTTAAGGAGTCATGCTCGTATTCGAAAGGTACCTGGTTCAATATCCGTTGTAAGTGCTGCATTTTGTCCTTCAGCAAGATGATTTACTTACTTTATTCCACTCCGCTACAAAATGAGTACCATCACTGCTGGGGAGTTAATCTGTGATGGACTGGCATCCCCTCCAGGGGGACTTATTTACTCTCATCCACTTGCCATTAAAACCGAGGATAAGCACTGGCTCTATTAGTGTCTATGAGCATAATGGCTTAGATGGATTTAGCTAGCTCTAGGAAGGAGAAACACTTCTCTAACTGGCAAATTAACAAGTCAAAAGATGTTTATAAGGTGCTGCCCCTGGCCCCCTTCATACCCAATCATCAACCCTTAATTTAGAGATAGTTGCAACCAACAAATTTGCCTTGTAAAAATGTTGAGTTGAACTCCTTTAGCGGATAAGATGATAGCCACATCTGTTGGTGAAATCAATTAGTCCAGTAAATGGGACAGAATTAGTTAGTAAACTGCATGTCCATGAACCCTGTTCATGCAAGTCGTTCATATTTGAAATTAAGGAGAAAAGAATTAATAAACAGATGCATATTTTCCATTGAAAGTTGAATATCTATTAAAACAAAATTAAACACCAAATTTAACTTCCGTATGAAAAAGTAGAACAACCCTTTATACTGTAAAATTAACAACATTTATTTAAAAAAAATGAATATACAATGGGACTTATGGGTGTGTCCTATCTTGTCCAATCACATTGCAGAAAAGAAACTTAGATGTGCATGAATAAGGAAGCAGTTTTATTTCAAACAAGTGATACCAGATATGATTTATTCATGTTGATGGCCTTCTTTTTGACAGAAATTCATCTCGAGCATTCTTAGTGCACTGAAAACTCAGAGTGACTTGGAGTGTCAGCACTTGTGTTTGGAGGCCGTGCGCATCCTGAGTCGTGAGAAGGGTAGGTTCTACGGTCTGGCTGCATCAGATGGCGTGAATCTTCTCCTCAGATTGGCAGGCCTTAGTGCTGATACATATGAGATACACACTGAAAGTAAGTGCATTTGATAATACATGTGAGATTCACACTGAAAGTATATGCATTTGGTGATAAATATGAGATATACACTTGAAAGTAAGTGTATTTGGTGATACATGTGAGATACACACTGAAAGTAAGTGCATTTGGTAATACATATGAGAGACACACTGAAAGTAAGTGCATTTGATAATACATGTAAGATACACACTGAAAATAAGCACATTTGATAACACATGTGAGATACACACTGAAAGTACAGTAAGTGCATTTGGTGATACATATGAGATACACAATGAAAGTACGTGCATTTGGTGATACATGAGATACATACTGAAAATGAGTACATTTGGTGATAAATGTGAGATACACACTGAAAGTAAGTGCAAATTTGGCTGAAAACCAAGTTGTCCATCCAGGCAGGTCTAGTAAATGTCATGGTTGCCTGTAGAAGATTTTTGCTTGTCCCGGGCAGCGGAACGTATGATTTGTTGAATGCTGATACACACTGAAAGTAAATAATGATAATAATAATAAGTTAAAAATGATAAAGTGCCAAATTCTATATGGATGATCATTGGCGCTGTATGATTATAGTGAAATTATAGTAAAATAAGTAAAAGAGTAAAATTTATATAATATAATCAATAGCCCATACAAAAACAAGTAATGAATAATTAAAACTGTAAATAAAACAAACTTAAAATATATGTATAAAGGTTAAAAAAATCATGAAGTCAAATTAAAAGCAGCCTTAAAAAGATAAGTTTTTAAAAGTTTCTTAAAAATAGGTAAGGAGTTGAACTGTCCCAGTTGGCAAGCTATATTCCAGTAGGGACGGCCCTGCTGTAGCAAAAGATCTATCCCCGTATGATTTATGATTGGTCCGAGGCACTGTAAGAAAAAAATGTTCATTTGATCGTAGATTGTACTTTGTCATTGTTTTTAATGTTATCATATTTTGCAGGTAATTAGGTTCTAAATTATGCAAACATTTGTAAACAAATAAAAGGGGTTTAAACTTTAATTTGTACTCAACTGGTAGCCAATGGAGAGAAAATAAGGTAGGGGAAAAATGTCCCAATTGAGGTATTTCAATGTATTAGGGGATAAATGTGAGGGTGGCTGGTCTTAAATGCCATTTGAGAGCAAGGATGATGTCATTGCAGGGTTTAAGCAGACCGAGGCGATAGCCGAGGTCCGCTGGCCCTACAATGACATCATCCACGGCCTCTAATGCCATTTGAGACCTGTACCCTCGCTTTTATCCCCATTTATAAATATCTAATTTTTTAGGTGAAAATATATAAAAAAGGCAATTTATTTTGATTACTTTTCATATTCTCCTAACACTCATTGCGACGTCATTTAGTTGAAACGTTTCTTCATTTTTTGTTGCGACGACCAACTGACCAGTCAAAGATCTGACCATACAGATTAAAGTTACTCGTTCACAAACACTTTTTCATATTACTTTTGTACGACTGCAAGAAGCTATTCGTTGTTTTCGAACAATATTAAAGAAAACATTAAAATAGGCAGGTCATAGGTTATCAAGTTTTGACTGACAGTTAAAACTGAATCGCGAAACTGGCTAGCACTCTGACAGTCTGAACATTTAAAACAAAGTTGAAAAACAAGGTCTTGGAAAAGTATAAACAGCCACAGGTGAATTAGGGATCAAGGTAAGACTCGTAGGTTTATTTTTAGGTTCTTTTGAAAGAAATTGAAGAATATTTGTGAATGTCGAATTTAGGTTTAATTGAGCTAACGTTAGTGGGCTGCTCATTTGATTTGTGACCAAAATAGGCTTGGCTAACATTCTGTTATCTTTACACATAGACCTATGCAGACACACGGCGGATTGTCAAACTTTAAAATACAATGCATAGTGTACTGTTAGTTTACAGTTTTAGGTATTTTGAAGTAAATGTTGCGACATTTAATCACTTGGGGCTCAATTATTGACTTTACAAGGCTTTCAAATTTCTGTTCTGGTCAGTAGAGGAAGGGTGGCTAGTAATTTAATAATCCTTGTTTTAATTTTTATAAATTAATTTAGAACGGTTGCTATGAAAGATTTTTTTCAAATCAAAGCCAGAGCTGTTGATTGAGACTCATGAGAGTCGTGATTGTTGTGGCTAGAATTTTGTGGATGGTTTTTTTTTTTAACATACATTTTCTTTTATTTCTTTGCATATCCTTGGATGTACTTATCATTATTTTGCCAATGTAATGATTGTAGGCCAATATTTTCTAAGGGGAACATGTACATGCACTGCCATACAGGTCAGTCTGGTCTCAAACATATTCCAGACCATCAATTAGCCAAACAGTAATTAGAAATCTAAAATTGTGCCATTTTAGGCCTAGGATGATGTACATTTGTTATGCTTAATAAATGTGTTAATATATGGAAAGTGTTGATCATCATCAATCTCCTAACGTACATCTTGCTGGTCTCTGCTGTATTTGAGACCACCTATGAGCCAATCAGAAAGCTAGAAACTTAATTTACTATTTATGAATCAGAAATACAGTTTTGTTATCATTTATTGCAAGTTTATTCGAAACCATCCAGGCTATAATGTCTGTAATGCATTTCTCAATGGCTTCCACCTATTAGCCAATATCAGACATCACGAAACTTAATTGTCAGGTTGAAAAGAAAGATAAAGTTTTGTTATCATTTGTGGATGACTGCAATTTTTATTCGAAACCATCCAGGCTATAATGTCTGTAATGCATTTCTCAATGGCTTCCACGGCACGGATATCAGACATCACGTTGTCAGGTTGAAAAGAAAGATAAAGCTGTGTATCATCAGCGTAGCTGTGGATGACTGGTAGATGTTGAGAAATGATTTGTGACAGTTTACTTGCATATAGGCTAAACAAAATGGGTCTCAAACATGAACCTTGAGGTATGCCATATTAGGTCCCATACATGAACCTTGAGGTACGCCATATTAGGTCCCATACATGATCCTTGAGGTACGCCCTATTTTAAATAAAACTTATCGTCGATCTGTTTAGAACACATGGTTTTCTGTCTGATTGGTAAGATTGAATCCATTTAAAGAGGCGAAATCGTCACATGTGCACAATATTTAGAATTCCTTTCAAATTGTTTGAATGGTTGAAATTTTGCTGCGCTATTAGTTGTCTCGAGGTATATTGCAAGGTATATTGTTATTTAAAACGCGTTATTTACAACCTTGCCCTCAACTTTATTAAGCACTCCCCGCTCAGCCACTTTGCTTTTTTCTCCGACTCAAAGGCTGTTCTTACTTCTTTACTCAATCTTAAATGGGATAACCTTATATGCCACCTCCTCCTCCGCAAACTCCTTACTCCCACCCTCTGCAGGAAAAGTATTCTTTTCTTCTGGATACCCAGCCATGTTGGCATCCTGGGTAATGACAGGGCTGATGCAGCTGCTAAGCTTGCCCTAACCCTCCTCCCTGCCCTTTTTCCCAAAACCCTCTCTGACATCAAACCGCTTATTGCTTCCCTTGTTCAGGACCGCTGGCAAACCTCATGGAAGTCCCAAATTCTGACAAACTCCATGTCATCCAGCCCACAATTCCGATCAAAGCCACCATCAACAAGCTCTCTCGTATCGACAACGTTCATATTACCCGTCTTAGAATTGGTCACACCCATCTCACTCACTCCCACCTCCTTATTGGCTCCCCCAACCCCTCTGCAACAATTGCCATTGCACCCTCACAATCCATCACGTTCTCCTTGCTTGCCTCCTGTACACCGTCCCAGAGCTTCCCTCGCTTCCTACAACTCAATTGCTGAGTTCTTCCAGAAAAATCTTTTGGATAAAATTATCTCCTTCCTTCATCATGCCTCCCTCTACAACCATATTTAATTCTCCTCTTCCACCCCCTCTCTACTTTTTTGTTTCAACCATGCACCTCCCCTCACAATCACAGCTTTCTGACCTTTTGTCCTTGAATTTCTCTCCTTTTCCCCCTGTTTCCTTTACTTCCTACCTTTAGAATGATCTGACCTCTCAGGCACAATTTGACTTTCGTTGTCATGGTGCCGTTAAGCCATCATCAAACAAACAAACAAACAAATAAAACACGTTGAAGGTCATTGCACGAGTTAGCCCTGTTGGTTACGGCGATTGGAGGCATTTTTTTTCCTTCTCCAATTAACAGTTGTGAGTTCGAGCCCCGGTAGAATTGTTTATTGTGACTTTTGCTTTCATCTTTCCTTTTTTTTTCTCAGTAATTTTCATTTGGTGACTATTATTGTAGTATTATAATACTAATATTTTGCTTTCAGACAAAAACGCATTGAAAAAACAAACAAGTTTCTCGTCACAGTAATGTAATGCGCTGTGTATGTAACTTGGCACACACAACGTACATGCTAGTGTCTGACTGTACTGTGGTACAAACAGACAGTGGATCGGATCTTGCGTCCACAAGCGGGAGTGATGTCAAAATATCGCATCCCCCAATTTTACTGTATTTTAATAAGACGAGCCTCCTTTTTTAAGTGGATTCACAGTCACACCATGTGGTATCTCTTGAATTAAAGTGGGTATGATGATTTTGCTTAAACAAATGATCATACAGTATATGTAAAGAGCATTGTTCGCACTTAATGGTGAGGTATAGCGTGCATTTGCTGTAATATGTTTTACCTGAGATCAGAAGTATATGGCTTATGACTTAATACCTTCACATTTCTAGTTTTGTTATGATATTGACATTCCTGACATGAATAGCAATCAAAATATTTGTCTTGCCATAAATAAAGAAGCAAATAAAAGTATCCTGGCTTCTAAAGAATGTTGAATTAGGGGTTTGGGAAATATAAACAATAAGCAGAATGTGGGGTAGAAGATGATAAAGTAGCTAAAGGAATTAGGATGAGGTCATTTGGGATAGGGTGTAATTGTACGTAGCATTTTTAATATGAAAATTAAAATCACCGGCAATGAGAAGAATTTCAGAGCTTCCCTCACTCCCCACAACTCAATTGCTGAGTTCTTCCAGATCCTCCAGATAAAATAATCTCCTTCCTTCAGCATGCATCCCTCTACAACCATATTTAATTCTCCACTTCCACCCCCTCTCTACTTTGTTTTTGTTTTACCCATGCACCTCCTCTCTCGATCACAGCTTTCTGGCTTTTGTTCTTGAATTTCTCTCATTCTCCCCCTGGTCTCTTTCCTTACTACCTCTAAAATGATCTGACCTCTCAGGCACAATTTGACCTTCGTTGTCGTGGTGCTGTAAGACCTCATCAAACAAACAAACTACAAAGTACAACCGACACTAGATAATTAGAAAATTCTTCATAAATATGAATGTTTATAATGAACGAGATGATGGGGGCCGGTAAATGGTGCGCAATCTGATGTTATGGTTTTCCTTTTACTGTAACTAACAACTCAGAGAATTCAAAAGATTCATTTTTAGGGGAAGCAAATATTGTGAACAGCAAAACATTCACGAAAAAGAATAGCAGTTCCTCCTCCTGTACTACAGATATTTGAGGAGAGTTTGAGATGACAGACTGACTCTAACGACATTGTCAACATCCTTTGTCCAAGTTTTAGTGCATTTGATGATAAAGCACCTTTGAGATACACACTGCCTTTGATTAATTCCCTCTTTTGTTATGTCAATTCCTTTTTTCCTTGGATTAATCCTTTTTTCCTTATGTTTATGCAGTTATCACAGAAGCAGAGAAGTGTCTTTGCAACCTAGTGTATAACAGTGATGAAGTGCAGAAGATATGTGTGTAAGTAGCTTATATATTGTTATGGATATACAGACCTGCCAACTAGTACGATTTTGCCGTATTTAATACAGGAAAATGTTGAGAATACGATTGTACTTTTTTTGGCACCAGAATACGTTTTTTTTGTTGTATTTTTTCATTTGTTATTATTATTATTATTTTTTTTACTCATACTTTTTACGCTCGGTTGGCGTTCATGTCCTCTTGAAGGATTTTTGCCGACTTAACCGATTCAGATTCAGAATACGATTTATAACCATTTGCGGCTGCCGCCAAAAAGTTAGACTACAAGTTAATTATGCATAAGGCAACCTACCTGCAACAGAGTTCCGATCAAGTTGAAGTACTCCAGTTCTATCAGACTGTTTAACCAGCAAGATCTATTGGCAAGCAGCAGGGATTCCATCCCATCAACGTACATTAAAAAATAAAGCACTCCAGAAATGCAAAAAGGCAACTGCCGCGTACAATAAGAGAAACTGAAAGTACAGTGTTAATTTTTTTTCAGCCACAGTAAACCTTTGTTTTGTACATTTTGTTTAAAGAGTACAGTTTTTTTTTATCAAAAATACAACTTTTGTAGTTCCAGAATACAGTTTGGTGATCCTAAAGGTTGGCAGGTCTGGATATATGGTATCGTTTAATATTTTGAATTTTTATAAACAGTTTACATTGTTTTAAGAAGGAATCTCATCCTCCAAATTGATCTTAATTTTACTGCATAAATGCTGTCACATGTTTGGATTAAAATATATATATATATATTTCTGATCTTTTAATCCCATATAAGTCTCCCCGCTAGTTCATGCGTTCTAATTTCAAACTTCAATTAGCCATTCCATGTACTTCTAGAACATGGGGTAAACGTTCATTTTCTTCTGCTGCCCCCTTTTTATGGAACAGACTTCCATTCAACATGAAACTTAGTCCTTCCCTCAATTCTTTTAAATCATCATTAAAGACATTCCTCATGTGTTCTGATTCTGTTCAATTTTAAGCTTATATTTGTTCTTGTATGTATGTTTTTTTTTTTGCATTATTCTTAACTATTATTTCTTTTTTGTTCACATTGTTTTGCATTAATTGTTGTGTCGCTGCGCCATGAACATCACTTTTGATGGATACTGGCGCATAACAAATATTCATTATTATTATTATTAAAAGATCTTAATATGGCCTTTAACACATACATGGTATTACCGCACATCACTAGGCTGAATCACATTTCACTGCAGCTACATGTACATCTCTCTGGTAAAATATCAAGTGTAACTTCATCAGTTTGGGCTGAATTTTTTTTCCAGCAATTATTTCTTCCCTGCCTCGTTAAGTTTCAGACCCCCTACATTGATTTGAAATGGGGCAGGGTGCTAGATTTGTTGAGGGGCACAAAAGTGTTCGAAGCCTTGCGCCGTTTTGGTGTGGAGTCCAAGGGTAAAAGCCTGAAGGCTTGAGACCCTGGTGAAGCTCTGGGATTTCATCCATAATCCTACCCCAAAATGAAACTAGAATTACAGCACTCTGCAGAGCACATACCTCTGCCCCCTGTCCATTCCCCACTAGAATACAATCTACCTCAGAAACCTCAACCCACCAACTTATAACCTCAAGCAATCTCTTTCTCATGGTTGATCTGTGTTGCCATTTACATTTTAAATACTTGAGGATCATCACTTATGATCATTGTTTCACTTTAATTCAGCATTCATTGTTTGAGCTCTGTTCAGAGTAGAATCACATTCCGTCATTTTTAGCTCCACTATTAGAAGAATAGAAGAGCTATTCTTCTACTGTCGGCGTCAGCATCCGGTAAAGTTTTGGTTAAAGTTTTCATAACTCAAGTTATGAATGGTGTAGATTCATGTGACGTGGCATAGGGGTAGAGGAAATAGGTATTGATCAAATGAGTATGATTGGAGGGTTGTGTGTGCATACTAACTAGCTTATTTGCATAACAATGAAAACATTTGTCAGCCTAAAGTTTTGGTCAAAGTTTTCATAACTTAGGAATAGTGTACATTCATGTGACTTTACATAGGGGTAGAGGACATGGGTACTGTTCAAATGAGCATTATTGGGGGGTTGTGTGTGCATACTAATTAGCTTATTTGCCTAACTGAAAATATTTGTCAGGTTAAAAGTTTTTGTTCAAGTTTTTGGTTCAAGTTTTTGGTTAAAGGTTTCGTAACTTATGAATAGTTTATACTATTTTACGGGTCCATTGCCTGGCTCCGCACGGCCCCATATGGGTCCATACGGCTACGTGCGGAGTCTTTACGAGTCCATACGGCTCCGGTAAACCGGTTCATACGGCTCCATAGTTTTGAAGGGTTAACATACAATGTACGATAAACCCGGATACAGACCCACTAGCTACGAAGCTATGTGGTCAGGTGATTAGGAAACAATCTTCACAAGAAGTATAGCATCACAAGAGCTATTTCTTCTTGTTACCGTAGCCATTAGCTACACAGTTCCATGGCCGTGTGAACTTATTAGCTTATTTGCATAACAACAAACATATTTGTATCTATGATATCTCCTAAATTAAAGTTGGAGTGGGGATTTTGTTTACACAAATGATCATATATGTGAAGACCAGTGTCTATACTTAATGGTGAGGTGTAATGTGCATATTAATTAGGTTATTTGCATAACAATAGACTTTTGCATAAAATATTTAACCTTAGATAATAACTTGGTACTTGTTACAGAGGTAGAGGACATGGGTACTGTTCAAATGAGCATGATATGGGATTGTGTGTGCATACTAATTAGCTTATTTGCATAACAATGAAAATGTTTGTATCTATGATATCTCCTAAATTAAAGTGGGAGTGGGGAATTTGTTTTACATAAATGATCATATATGTGAAGAGCATTGTCTATGCTCAATGGAGAGGTGTAGTGTGCATATTAAGTAGATTATTTGCATAACAATAGAATTACATACAAAATATTTAACCTGAGATAATAACGTGCTATTTGGTTTAGTGGTAGAGGGCATTGGTATTGCTCAGTTGAGCATGGTTGGGGGATTGTGTGTGCATAATAATTAGCCTATGTGCTTAGCAATGAAAATATTTGTATATGTGGTATTTCTTGAATTAAAGTGGATGTGATGAATTTGCCTAAACAAGTGATCATACAGTATATGTGTACAGCATTGTTCACACTTAATGGTGAGGTTTAGTGTGCATTTGCTGCAATATGTTTTGCCTGAGATCAAAAGTATAGGGCTTATGACTTTGATATTTGTTATGATATTGACATTCCTGACATGAATAGCAATCAAAATTTTTGTCTTGCCATGAATTAAAAAGGAAATAAAAGTATCCTTGCTTCTAAAGATTGTTAGATTAGGGGTTTGGGAAATATAAACAATAAGCAGAGTGTGGGTTAGAAGATTACATGATGATAAAATAGCTGAAGGAATTAGGATGGGGTCATTTGGGACAGGATGGAATTGTATGTAGGGCAGGGTGTGGTGGGATGTTGGTCAGGATGTATTGGCATGTTAGACAGGGTTTATTGGCATGTAGAAGAGGGTGGTTTGGCATGTGGAACAGGATGGGTTGGCATGTGAAACAGGGTGGGTTGGCATGTGGAACAGGGTGGATCGACATGTGGGACGAGGGAATGGCATGTGGTGGGATGTCATCTGGATTTCAGTTGTGATGGCATGTGGGTCATGCAAGTGGTGGAATGACATACAGTATCTGGTTTTCAGGTGTGATTGCATGGAGTATAGATGTGGGATGTTATTTGGGACAGGTTGGGATGGAATGTGGGACTGTCTGGAATATCATTATTAGTGGTGAGGGGATTTGTGTCGTTTGCAATGTCTAGTTTGTCATCCAATATTGTTATAATTTTTCTTTAATGTTATTGTACATTTTTCATGCTGCTTGACTTTGCTTGACACACATATTTTTTAAAATTGGAAGTTGTATTGCAATCCAGCATGTAGTTCTGGGCATGTTTAGGGGCTGGGGGAGGGTAAAAGTTGGAAAGTAGGTTGAATCACATTCTTTCATTGACATTGGCAAATCAGGGCCTCTCCTTCCTTTGTTATTAAATTGATAGAACTAAAAGAGGTGTTGTAGTTATAAAGACTGCTAGGTTAGACATGTTTTTTTGAGTTACTGGGTGAGGTAGCCTTAAGCTGTTTTTGTCCTAAAATATCTGGGAAAACTCAAAGAAAATGTGAGTGCATCTTTCAAAGCTCAAGTAATTTAAAATCATCTGCCCCTGCTACCCTATTTCTGTACATACTTCCCTCTATAAGCCCATTTTCTGTACTAGCTTTGAATAGTTAAGCATACTGTCCTTCTGACAGTTCTAGTCATTCATAGCAGAAACCAATCGTTTTGATTTCTTTGATACCAGAGACCACTTTACCTGATTTTTTTTGAGTGCAGAAAATTGATTGTATGGCTGTTCTTTCATGGCATGAGTTCATTGTTCAGCACATTCCATTTGAAAGTTTCAAGTAAATCTTGATATATCTTGCCCTAAAATATCCTCACCCCTCCATATCTACTATCCTCCTGTTCCATTAAGTTCCTAATTTTAATCACGCCTTCCTTAATCCTTACTCTACCATGCGGCGATATTATCACCATTTGGGTGCCAAATCTTTGACTCCGCCTCCCAGGCGCATTTTCAAAAATGAGCTGGTAGAGTAAGGTTTAATCAACCCACGACAAATGTGCCAACTCGAAAATAAATGCAGCATGGTCCCGGAGGGCGGCCCACCGGGTCACTGAAGCGGAACGAGCCTGATTTGTTGCTTGGTAGACAAAAGGACCCTTCAATAATCAACCTGGGCTTAACCCGTACTCTACCACTCTACTCTATTAAGTTTTTTAAAGAAGCTGACCTCTAAAGCATGAATGTCATTAAAAAAGTAATACATTTATTTTATTATTATCAATTTTTTTTCTTCTAGGGGCGGGGTTACGGGGTTAGCCAAATAGGAGCAAGGCAGACCCCAAGACGGGTGGAGCAGGTCCCTCTAAAATGTGTCAATAAAAGATATTTTTCTGACAATGGGCGGGGCAAGCCAAAGAGGGGGCGGGCTGGCTTAAAGAGGGGTAGCGTGGGCCGCCAGTCTAAAACAGTAAGATTAGGGTACTGAGTGTATGGGATAAGTTTAGCTTGCAATCTGAATGCGATATTGTGGACAGCAGGGTTGGGGTCAATTGTAATTGTGTAATTTGTAATTAATTACAATTATGCTGTAATTGTAATTGACAATTTCTGTGCAGCTGTAATTGTAATTGACAATTTCTGTGCAGCTGTAATTTTAGTTGTAATTGACAACTTCTGTGCAGCGTAATTGTAGTTGTAATTGACAATTTCTGTGCAGCTATAATTGTAGTTGTAATTGACAATTTCTGGGCAGCTGTAATTGTAGTTGTAATTGACAATTTCTGTGCAGCTGTAATTTTAGTTGTAATTGACAACTTCTGTGCAGCGTAATTGTAGTTGTAATTGACAATTTTTGGGCAGCTGTAATTGTAGTTGTAATTGACAATTTCTGGGCAGCTGTAATTGTAGTTTTAATTGTTAATTTCTGGGCAGCTGTAATTGTAGTTGTAATTGACAATTTCTGGGCAGCTGTAATTGTAGTTTTAATTGTTAATTTCTGGGCAGCTGTAATTGTAGTTGTAATTGACAATTTCTGGGCAGCTGTAATTGTAGTTGTAATTGACAATTTCTGTGCAGCTATAATTGTAGTTGTAATTGACAATTTCTGGGCAGCTGTAATTGTAGTTGTAATTGACAATTTCTGGGCAGCTGTAATGACTGATTTCTTATGACTAATAGAGTTCAAAAAAAAAAATTATGAAGAAGAATTGTATTGATTAACTTCTAATTGCCTGCAAATATTTTGATTACAACAATGTTTTAGTTCAATTACAACTACAGCTGCCCAGAAATTGTCAATTACAACTACAGTTACAGCTGCCCAGAAATTGTCAATTACAACTACAATTACAGCTGCCCAGAAAATATCAATTACAACTACAATTACAGCTGCACAGAAATTGTGAATTACAATTACAGCTGTCCAGAAATTGTCAATTACAACTACAATTACAGCTGCCCAGAAATTGTCAATTACAACTACAATTACAGCTCCCCAGAAATTGTCAATTACAACTACAATTACAGCTGCCTATAAATTGTCAATTACAACTAAAATTACAGCTGCCCATAAATTGTCAATTACAACTACAATTACAGCTGCCCAGAAATTGTCGATTACAACTACAATTACAGCTGCCCAGAAATTGTCAATTACAACTACAATTACAGCTGCCCAGAAATTATCAATTACAACTACAATTACAGCTGCCCAGAAATTATCAATTACAACTACAATTACTGTAATTGAACTAAAACATTGATGTATTTTAAATATTTGCAGGCAATTACAAGTTAATTAATACAATTCTTATTCATAATTTTTTTCTTTTTTTTTTTTTTTGAAAGCTTTTAGTCATAAGAAATCAGTCATTAAATACTGTGTCCTGTAAATGAAAGCTCCTTAAATACAGTGGGCATTGTTTAACTTCCTGTGGAAAACAAGGTGCCTTTTTTGTTCTTTTATTTCTGCATCAGTTCTGACAAACAAAGGAGCTAGCTTTTAATTGCATAGAGAGCTTTTAAATCTGTGTTCAGTTTTATGACTTGAGGAGCCTTCTATTCAAGTTTTGTTAAAACAAATTGGCCTTTTTTTGTGTACGCTTTCTTTTTCTGCCAGTCTGAAAAGAGACGTTTGTAGGAGAATTAATTTTCTTAGACATTCTGGAAATATTGCTGAACTCAGATGACGCATTGCAGCTTGATACTGTAGTTGTTCAATTCCCACGTTTTTAACATGGTAGGTGTCTGCATTTGAAACTGCAAGATGATACAGCATATCATATTTATTTACATTTAGCAAGTGTTGTAAAGGTTACTTTTGCTCCTCATTACCAACTGGTAGCCTATTGATCTAATGAGTAAGACTTTTATCAATTTTGTGTATGCTTCACAATTTCTGTCAAAAAAAATAGTTTTAAGAAGATGCAGATTAAATGAATATAACTGGAGAAGTTCATTCAGTTTATTTAATGCATACATGCAGCACTAGAAAATCATTCAATAATTGGTGCTTGAAGTTTGCTTAATATTGTAAAGTTGTTGAACTGAAAAAATAATGTATCAGACAAGAATTGGAGATAATGACAATACTCTTAACAAAGTTACAAGTATAGGAGAATTTATCTTCCTAAAAATGTCAAATATTATTTAAAATCTTCTCATCAAAGGACTTTCCTATACTTAAAGCAATGGAGCTTACATGTCTTAGACACTAATACTTACATGAAAGTCATAAAAGTCCCAAAAGTAAATTTGATGTATTTCAACAGTTTACACCATTTGAATAAAGTTTTGATAAAATATACACTATTTTATTTTTATTTTTCTTGTGTGTATTCATTTAATGTATATGAACTTGTTTCCCAGATTGTAATGAAAGAACAAAATGGAATAAGTCATCCTCAAATTTCTCTCATGAAACTTTCTTTCTTTAGGTACTCAGCTTTTTATTTTTTTAATCTTTAAAGGAACAGAACATACTGTAGGAGTGTGCAAAGGGAGCCTTTTATCTGCATGCATGACAAACATACATGTATGTGTTTACACTTCTTTATCAATAGAAATGCACAACAATTATGCATACATGATAATGATAATGAATACTTCCTATGCGCCATTATCCATCAAAAGTGATGCTCATGGCGCAGCGACACAACGACATGATCATGAGATATGCTCCATTCATTGGAAATGATCAATCTTAAACTGCCCAAGCCCTACACTTTTAAAAGGTCATAAAAAAAAGATTAGGCTCTGTAATTGTAATTAAAAAAAACACATTGTAATTGTAAATTTCTGGGCAGTTGTAATTGTAATTGAAAATTTCCGGGAAGCTGTAATTGTAATTGAAATTTTGAGAGAAAATAATCGTAATTGTAATTGATTTTTGTAATTGACCCCAAGCCTGGTGTACAGGTGTTATATGCCAGTATTTAGATATCATATGAATTTGATCTATTAAGAGATCATTTATGACAAACTAACATTTAACGCTCTTGAATTGCCACATCTGTTGTATTTTTGGTCTTTCAGAGAAAAAGATTGTGCAGCTCATGTTCTTGCGAGAGTAAAACAGTACCATGAAGGCAACATTCCTCCAGAAATAAAGGTATGTTGGCGCAGATAATGGGTTTGGGGAGGCCAGAAATAAAGGTACCTTGATGCAGATGACAGGGTTGGGTTGGGGATGCCAGAAATAAAGGCATATATGTTGACGCAGATGACGGGATTAGGGAGGCCAGAAATAAAGGTATGTTGACGCAGATGACGGGGTTGGGGAGGCCAGAAATAAAGGTATGTTGATGCAGATGACGGGATTGGGTATGGAAGGCTAGAAATAAAGGCATATATGTTAACGCAGATGACATGGTGGGGTAGGGAATTGTGTCCTTAAAGTTCTATGGGCATGTCCTCTAGAGGCTGCTATTGATTCATTAAAAACAAAGAAAACAGGAAAAATCCCCTTGCATTCGGTCAAATTTGTCTGTTTTGCTGCTGTTTGAATTTTCATGTGTTAATATAAAATTTGTATTGCCATTTTGAACCGCCAGACATTCTCTCCATTGTTTAGAATCGTCACCACAATTGTTTAAATGGAAACTGCTTATTCTAACAGAAGGGGGATCCATTAGTACAGACACTGCTTAAAAACTTCTTGTGCACATTTCAGACTTCATATTACGCATCATTCCACAAGATTAACTTTGCTGCAAAGGACATTTCATACTCCTTGGGAGATGCTGCTCCCCTTAATAAAAACTCTTTTGTGTAGGGTGGAAATCACACACATGGTGTATTGAACAGCTTGTATGGAGTTGACCAGATCACAGTTTTGTGGTTTTGGGAAATAATGTAAAAGATAACTTTATTCCGACCGGCTCTGCTCTTTATGAGGGTTGGTCGAAGTGTTTCAGGTTTTAAACAAAGCCATTTCAAATGCCTTATCCGAACACCCCCAATCTTAATCTTAAGGGAAATAGCTATGCCATTCTTTTGATCCCCTTGCCAACGAAGTTGGTGAAGAGGGGACATAGCATCTTTACGTTTGTCTGTCCGTTCACATCTATTGTCCGTCCGGCCTCCTGCATTATATTGTTCAGCTACTAGGGAACAACAAATTGCTGCCTAGGAAAGGAATTCCAACTATTTTTATGAGAATAAATTTACATACAGGAGAATTCCAGACTTGAATAGCAGCAATCAAAGGATTTGTTCGGGGATGAAAACAAAGTTGAATAATAGAACTGACGACTGAATGGAATTGATAATAAAGTGTCTTGGAAATGAATAGGAAAAAACAATGAGGTTTCGCTAGAATAGAGTGGAAACATAATAGACTTATGATAAACTCCAAGTTAATCTGGAAATAATTTTCATTCTGATTTGGTAGATAGAACAGCCCTATTTGGTTTATAAGGAGAAAAAGTTGAGCATGTTTGGAAGTGTCAGATATTAATTGAGGCTGGAAGGTGGGGGTAAGGGGGGAGGGGGGGGGGGGCTGTAGTGCAATGGAGTGAGTGGAGGTTATAGTGAAATTTGGAATTATGAGTTGGTTAAAAGTATATTTGGTAGATGAGTGGATGGCAAAAGGTGGGTTGAGGTAGTAGGTGAATGGATGATGGTAGGTGAATGGGGAATGTTAGGTGAATGGGGGATGTTAGGTGAAGGGGGGATGTTAGGTGAATGGGGGATGGTAGGTGAATGGGGGGTGGTAGGTGAATGAGGCATGTTAAAGAATAAAGCATGTTATTACTGGTGAGGGGATTTGTATTGTTTGGGATGTCTGGTTGAATATTAAAAAAAAAATACTAAAAAATGAAGGAAAAGAATAGGAAACAATTACATGAAGAATTTCTGCTGCTGTTTTCCCACCTGTACATCACAAGGTTCACTTGTACATCATAAGGTTCACTTGTACATTACAAGGTTTACTTGTACATGACAAGGTTCACTTGTACATGGCAAGGTTCACTTCTTTATGACAAGGTTCACTTGTACATGACAAGGCTCACTTGTACATGACAAGGTTTAATTGTACATGACAAGGTTTACTTGTACATGACAAGGTTCACTTGAACATGACAAAATGTACATGTACATGACAAGGTTCACTTGTACATGACAAGGTTCACTTGCACATCACAAGGTTCACATGTATATTAAAAAGTTCACTTGTACATCACATGGTTCACTTGTACATCACAAGGTTCACTTGTACATGACAAGGTTTACTTGTACATGACAACGTTTACTTGTACGTGACAAGGTTCACTTGTACATGACAAGGCTCACTTGTACATGAAAAGGTTCACTTGTACATGACAAGGTTCACTTGTACGTGACAAGGTTTACTT
>JAIGNY010001623.1:0-25125 GCA_020152595.1 Chiridota heheva | reverse complement strand
CATGAGGTCTAGTGACTTTGTTTACATCGCCATTTTGTCGGGCGAGAACAATCGTCTGCTGTACACTTATTTAGACTTACAAACATTTGCATGTTGTTATATAAGATAATCTTTGTAAGATAATTATGCTGGAATCGTGCTGTGCCTGTTGGTTGCACTAATAGACGTGTGCCGGGGAATAAAAACACGTTTTCTTGATTTCCATCTAATCGACGTTTGAAGTGGGTTTCTGCTGTACTACGCAACGTCTTTCAACTTTCGGTATAGGATTTGCAGTGAGCACTTTATGCCAGGTATGTAGGCTTTGTTTGCGTATAACGAACAATCAGATGGCGTTCTTGTAAAAGTTACTCTTCGTATACCTGGTGAATATATAAAAGTTGGGAAAATATGAAGTAAAATCGCCGCCGCGAACAAAAACAATAAAATTTGCTGAACTGGTAGGTAGGTTAGCGAGCAGTATGTTTGTTGTACGTATGATGTGACTGAGCTGTGTGAAGACGCGTGAAATGCAACGAAGCTTGCCCAGCAAAATGGCTTCCAGATGAGTTTGAGTCACGTGATGAAATTTCTCTATATGATTAGAAATATTGCTAGAATGGGATTGAGATGGGTTGAAACATATACGCTTACTTTGCACAGCAGGAACATGTTTCTGCTCACTCCTCACCTCACCTATCTGCTTCATGTCAGGTGCTCACACTTAATATTTTCCTTCATTTTTAAACATGGTCATATAGCATAGCATAGCATAGCAAGGTTTAACATCCCGAAAGCATCCAGTGCTGGACATTATATCAAGAAAGCCATGGCCTTTGATAACCAGTTGTGAACTCACTGCTTGCAGACGCACTGTGAAAGTAGAATACCCAAATACTTTAGGGAATGTTATTTCACATTTTAGCCGATTACCAGCTGAACAAATTTTTCTCAGCAATGTGGACTGAAATGTCTTTATATGTTTATTCACAAATTTGTTGGAACAGGTTATAAAATTCACCAAGCTTTTTCTTGTAGATTGACCTAAGCAAAAGTAGAATTTGTATTCAAAAAAATATTGCAGTGTTTGTATATATTATACTTGTATTCCCATAGATTAGCAAGCTTGAAGTTGACATGATAGAACACCAAAAGCTACAAAACGAAATAACCAATGCAGCTGACAAACAAGTACATGAGACCGTCACTGCCTTGGATTTCAAGACTAGGAATCTGTTACGAGAGATTCAGCAAGAGATAGCTTCGCTAAAAACTCAGCAAGAGACGAAGAGAACTCATTTCCAGCGAGAAGTTGTTGCTACTCTGGAGGTAGCCCAGTCTCAGAATGTACAGTTGCAGGTAGAGTATCTTCACGTTGTCATCTTGACAAAATTTCCTTCATTTTTGGAAAATTTTGGCTAATTTTCAGGAACATTTCTCAATTTCGTGAATTATTGGTCAGTTATTTAGTTTTTCGGGAGATATTGGCCATTTTTCAGGAAATTTTGGGAACTTTTGTTCAGTTTTAGGGAAATTTTGGTCAGTTTTTTGGAAATTTTGACCAGTTTTCAGAAATTCTTGAACAATTTTTGGGAAATTTTACCAAAATATCCAATGGTTCTACCACATTTTTCAATTTTATATGAATATTTTCCCAATTTCACCTCGCAATTAGGCAGAAAGCATGCAATTGGGAAGGTGAAACCACCCGCAGCTTGCCCCCTGCCCCCACTTCCTATGCCTCTGCTCTCCCTATGCTATACTACTCCCTTACAGTATCTTGCATCCAATATCACAGTGTTAAGCACCATAGAATGTACGTTAAAGGTCTATGAAAAGTTATCATCAATGTTGCTGTTACTGAGCCCTTTAACAGTATTCTTTATTCATTCCTTTCCCATTTTTTAGCTCAACAAAGTTGAGGTCATAAACTGGGAAGAATCTTTAAACTTTCTGTCTCCCGTTTTTAAAATGTATTCAGTCTGTCCAGCATATGGAATACTATCCCTGTTTACCACCCTCACTCGTAATCTTTGTGTGAGTGCACTTGTCTTCATTGTTGCAATGAATGATATACAAGCTAGTTTGTGCCACTTTTGCTTTTTGAGTTGACATTTCAAATTAACTTTCTTCTGAGAAAAAAAATGGGGGACTGAGGCTTCATTCCGTGAATTTGGTGGGAAGAAGCTCCCCCTACCCTCCCCCCCCCTCATTCCCAAAGAAAAGAAAAGAAGAAGAAAAACAGTATGGAATTATCCTATTAATTTAGCAACAAAAATAAAAACGCAACCTAAAAAATAAGAGATATTTTATAGATTATTTTATGAATGATGAAAATATATTCTTAGAAAGAAAACAGAATTGGGGGAGGGGAGAAGGAAGGGGGGAGGGCTGATGTGTAATTCCAAAGATTCCATTGGGAAAATCCCTAGGAAGTCTATGAATTTTTTCTTTTCTTAAGGAAAGTAAACTGCTTTTAGCCAACAAAAATGAGAAAATTGTCAGCTATTTAGTAAGAGAAGTATTGTCGATTATATGAAAGATTTAAATATTTGTTCTCTGAAAAAGCGTTGGGAGGGGGATGAAGTATACTTCCTAAGAATCCAGGGCGATAAGTTCTCCCAAAGTTCCTCGGGTTTTTTCCTTTCCTGGAGGGTGTTTCATATTTTTAGCTAAAACATAAGCTAGTGAAAAAATGTACAATAGACTCAATTTAGATGAATCTTCAAACAACAGATGCATTTTGCAGATGTTCAATCATGATATAAATTTTATAAATGTTTTGCCAAGAAATTAAAAAAAAAGCCATTTTTTTATATTTTACTGCATGATCAGTGTTTACTCCTTTAGGTTTAACCCTTGAGCAGGCTGAGGAGGCAAACTTCAATATGGTTTGATTTTAATGAAGAAAAGTCATATCTAAAGAGGTTTAAATACGACCTCATCCGGGAAAGGGTAATAGCTTACCTTGCCTTACCCATCTCCAACATTGTTCCTGAGAGGGTGAACACTTCAGATCTGCACATATGACAACCCAATGAATAAATCTATTCAAAATTGATTTATTTGCTCTTCACGAAAAATAAAGCGAATCATTTATGTCATTAGATTTACGAACGTACACGGAAATTCAAAGGTAAAGTTCGAATTTGGTTTCAACATCGTCACAAAACTGAGAAACTGTGAGAAAAACAATTTCTTGACAAAAAGCTTGCTGTATAATCAGGATGAAAATACTTTTGGTTTTGACTTCAGCTGAATTTACATGTTTTAATGGAAAATAACTTGGTCTTTCGGGTTGGGGGTATGGCCTCATAAAACAAATACGTGCAAGTGCCTTTGCTCATTAAATGTAGTTTCACATCATATGAT
Source organism: Chiridota heheva (assembly GCA_020152595.1). Lineage (NCBI taxonomy): Eukaryota > Metazoa > Echinodermata > Holothuroidea > Apodida > Chiridotidae > Chiridota > Chiridota heheva. The sequence continues at coordinate 21,774 of JAIGNY010001623.1, read as the reverse complement.
TGGTGCATTTTTCAAACAAATCAAGTGAAAGAAAGGATGAAAAATGTAAGAGTTTAATCAATGGGAATATTGCAAAGAATGAATTGCTTTGCATGAAATAATATTAATTGGACGTAGACCATTAGATATATTTTTTTCATGCAAAAACTACTTGAACTGAATTAGTGATAATGGTTAAACTCCCATGTCATCTGCCTTTGATATCATCTGTTTCCTTTCCTATTTTTAAAATGATTGCTTCCTCCTGAAGTGATTTTATTCCATCAGTTTGTAATTGCCATCCTCAATAGTACAGTATAACATACCACCATTTATGAGTCTTTCAAAATCCTAAGACAACATAATTAGTCAAATATCATTTACAGGCATAGCATCTAAACAATTCAAGATACGATCAGTGGTGTATTTAACCAACTTAATGTAGGTTTTTTTTATCACCAAACATTAACTATTAGTTATGCTGAACTCAGACTAAATGGTCTTTTCCATGAATGTCTTTTGTTGTAACAAATTTGATTGAATTAAATCTCATTAGTGTATTTACAGCTTATCATGTGGTTGCCAAGTTACACACAAAACAGTCTTTATAAGACTTCTATTATTTATATCAATAACCATTAGATTCTAATTGAGCCAGGATGTCAAATTATATTTCAGTGATCTATTTCTGGAAATATTGCATTGTATAGTGGTGTTAAAGATTTAAAGAAAACTTCAATAGCTTTGTTTGATTGTGTAATTGAGAAAGAAAACAAATGTTTAGAACAGTCTTTAATTTTGTGTAAGAAGTTGAGTGTGGGTGGGTGTGCATGTGTGTGTGGGTGTGGGAGCAGTTGAACTTGTAAGCTATTATCGTTTGATGTTGAAAAATGTTGGGAAATTACTTGGTTAGTATTTCTAAAGAGTTTTATTGTACATAATTGAAACAAATTAATTCTTTTATTTTTTCAAAGGTGTAATAAAAAATGCAACTTTGAAATGGGACAAGTAATAAACTATTTTCTGATTATATCCCAACCATTTTGGCCACGACTATAGATGTGCTATTATTCGAATCTTTACAGAACCAAGCAGAAAAGAAATTCACAGATCAACTCAATATCATGCAACTCAGGTTAGCCAAAATGGAAGCAGCTCAGGATGCCTTCATTGAAGGCCAAGAAAAACACATCAACAACTCAGATCTCAGGTGAGCACGAGGCTCGAAGCTATTGAACAAAAGTTAACGCGTGTCGTCAGAGTAAACATCCAGGATTCAAAGAAGAATATGGAAACTGGATTAGCAAAGATGAAAGAAAATACTGAGGTCATGCAAAAGATGTTGGAAGGAAAGATCAAATTGTCAGAAAAAGATTTAAGGCAAGAAATTTCCAGGATGAAAAAACTTGTTCTTTTAACCTAAGATGCTTTTTTTGTGCTAAAATTCACTTTTAGTCAATAGTCTATGGATGTCTAAAATTAAAAAGTCTTTGAGAAAGACCTATAAATTTTGTGTCAAAAATCTTTGAATTTTAAAAGTAGCTTTTAAATTTCAATAACAATGAAAACAAACAAAAAATAATCACAATGTAATTACTTGCGCGAAAACAAAGCCACCCACCTGGTTCGGTATTTGAACCCATGTCGCATGCGTGAACTTCCCACACACTTAATGCTACACCACACTGCTTATAATTAGAATGTGGATTTGTTTTAAAACTTTTATTTTGGTCTGGATAAAAGGGAAGGGGTAGTGGCTCTTTTTGATTTCAATTGAAAATGTGTGAAATTCCAATTCTAACGATATTTTTTGCATCAGGCAGTTGTATTGCGTTTAGGAACTACGATTTTCATCAAAAATTGGTCTCAAAAAGGCTAAAAATTATGAAACTTTGCACAAATTGATGATGGGGCAGTCAAAATTTAACTGGAATTGAATGCGTTGATGTCTTTGACAGTCTCTCATGGGTTTTCAGGCAAAAGCAAGGTCTGGAAGTATGGCAAGTAAGTTTTTGAAAGAAAAACAAATCGTTTTTTTTGGTTAAATTTTGTGCATTTTTAATTTTCTTTATTTCAACCCATTTTTCCTCAAAAATCTTTACTCGTCAAAAAGTTACATTTTTTTAACCAACTATTTGAGCTCTTTTAAATGATACTAGGATCATTGCTGTGGGCTTATTTGATGAAGCAAAATAATTGCATGTCCAAACCGGTCGTGCCACGATTGATTGGGAGTTGGAGGTTTAGTTTCTTTAAGTCTTTCATTTTTAATCTTCAGTACATTCCCAGGGATTTGGCAGTGGGGTCTGGTAGTGATTGGGTTTTGCTACTAATGAAAAAATTGATTAAAATAAAGAAATTAAATAGTTATGGCTTGCAGGTGAGTTGGTGAATTATTATTATTAATTTACTTCTATGTTAGTAATGCATATACATTTTTAATATTGTTCATTACAACATCTGATTAGAACTTGGTGACTGAAGCTCAGTCATTTTCATACAAGATTGTTAACATTTTTAGAAATTCAATATTTCTTGAAAGAAACAAGATATTGAAGAAGGGTCTTTACAGTTTTGTATGTCCTTTTACCCTGTTTCATATACAAGGCAGATTTGTGTGACCACTGAACTATTCCTTGTTGAGCATATTTTCTTTGTTCACTTCTCTTGTGTGACAACATGCTGATTGAGACAACTCTCAGAATTATTTAATTGAAAAATATTTCTTATTCTGAATGTTTAATGTGCCAAAGAGAAATGGAATGAACTCCCAAGCTACATCAAAATGCTGCTTTTCTTCTTACTTTCAAAAACACAGTTGAAGGGGTCTGTATTTTTAAAAGTTGTCTGAGACAAAACTTTTCTTGATTTTGGCACTTTATAAATGCCATTTATTGATTGATTGATTTAATTTGTCTTGAAAATTATCTTCCATATCGCTTTCCAAATTCTTCTTCTTCCAGCTAATGTGATGCTTGCAGTTCTAAGAAATCATCAATATGTATGCTCTGTTTGCACTTTCATATAACCAAATATTCTAGCATGAAGTATAGTATGTATGAGCTTTTGTAATTTATTTTATTCTTATAGTTTCAAAATTATATATAATCTGTAAGATATATATTAAGATCAACTAAAGCCAAAATGAATTAATATCAATTCAGGCAGAATGGAAAATGTTGTCTAATGAATGTAGAAAGAATGATTTAGTATTTAATGTTATGTAATTGTACATCTCAAGTTATGGCAAAGATAGCGAATGTTATATTTTGGTACTGAGTGAAAATAGGTTTTACCACAATTTACGTTCATCGAATAAGTTTTACAGATTAACAAAAATATCTAAAACAATGAAGTTCCTGTATGTAAGCCAACCCAGGAGAAAATTCTGTTTGGGATTTTCCCAGCTGGTCCCAATTTGGAATTTTTTCCAACCGTCAGAATTTACGAAAATCCAAACTTGGATGAACTGGTCCCAGTTGGGAATATGTTCAATCCCAGCTGGGATCCAAGTTGGGAATTGATCAAACCCACTTCATCCCAGTCGGGACCAGTTCATCCCAGTTGGGACCACTTCATGCCAGTTGGGAATATTCAATCCAAGTTGGGACCAGTTCATCCCAGTTGAGAGAATATTCAATCCCACTTATGACCAGTTCATTCCAGTTGAGAAAATATTCAATCCTAGTTGGGACCAGTTCATTCCAGTTGAGAGAATATTCTATCCCAGTCGGGACCAGTTCATCCTAATTGAGAAAATATTCAATCCCAGTTGGGACCAGTTCATTGTACTTGAGAAAATATTCAATCCCACTTGGGACCAGCTCATCCCACTTAGGAATTCCTACTGGTCTCAACTAGACTATTTCTCTGTGAATATGAATCATAGTAACTGCATATTTTTAAGAGATGCGATTTTAAATGAAATTAAAATTTTGTTTTGAAGATTGTGTTGAGATTTTAAGGTATATGGACAGGTAGAGGTTTTGCAACCAGATAAAAGAGCATTCAAAGAGCATTTAATTCTGAGCAGAGTATTAAGCATTTACAATATCACTTATAGTTTTTATTTTATTTCAAATCAAAGTTTGTAAAATATTCAGCAAAAGTGATGATGTATGAAAAGGAATACAGCTTAAAAATCTTTATACTTCTTTTTCAAATTTAAAATATCAAAGGTTCTCAGATTGCGTTCTACTGTTAAATCTGGGTCCAGATTATGATAATATTCAAACATAGCCAACTTATCTCATTTAAAATGTTTGGAGGAAAACTGAAATACAATAAGTTACCATGAACAATTTTCTCATTTTCCCTTTCTGATGTCAAAAAATATTGCGCATTTTATGCTAAATAAATTTCTTAGTAAATAGACCAGTTTTAACCAATTTTGATGGGAACTTTTGCATGTTTTTTTAACTAGTTAAAGGACTATGGAAAACTAGAGATATCATGAGCTTAAGTGGTATAAAACATATTAAAACAGCAAAAAATTACATCAAAATTTGTTACAAATTGACCAATTTACAGCATTTTAATTTTAGCTATTATTGCACAGTAATAGGTGACATCAAAGGGGGAAGGATCCTTCATCACCTTTTGTAAAACCTTTGTTGTTTATTCTTCTGTCAATATTGTTTGAAATATAGCATTGGACTCATGGAAAATGTTATCAAAACTTAGTTATACCCTGAATCATCATGTATCTTAGAACAGACATTCTGAAATTCACAAATAGCCCCTGAATTTAAAGAACAGAATTTAAAGAATAACATAAAGATTTTGAGATGTGTTCCTCTTAATATTATATCACAAATTTCGGACAAATAATCAAATCTTGAAACTTTGTTTAGTCATAACTTGAAAACTAAATAAGCTTTTTACAAATTTTAAAAAGTATTCTACTTAGAATTCCATGCTCTTTCACATATCTAAAATCTGCTAGATGTCCTTTATTATAAATGATGGACATGTCTCATTTCAGGTATCACATACATTTTGTAATCAGTTTACCTCACAGGAAGCTGACCCATGCTGTAAAACAATGTCATAATTTTGCCATAGGTTCATAGACAGTGACAGCATCAGGATTTTGGTCATGGGAAAAAGAGAGGGGCAAATTGGTCTCATGAGGGGAAAAGCCTATAAATCAGACTAAATATGTCACTTTACAAAATGTTCTGGGGGTGAGTGGGGAAAAGCGATCACATGGGGGGAATTTTTTGGTTCTGCTATAGTTTTAACTAATACTGTATTGATGAATATCTTGCAATATTCTTCTACCAAAGAATGTATCTAACCTCTCATATGAGCATTAACGAAAAAAATATATTTTCACACCAAAACATGCCTCATACCTTTTTTCCAAAAAAATGCCTGATAACCTTTTTTCCAATAATTGTTCACATGACATACCTGATTGCTATTGTGTTATACATAAATTGATTGACTTTGATAGGAATTGAAAAATTTGCTGTTGCAGTAGTGGTTAAGGTAGAAACCATACCGAGATTATATAACTTTGTTATATTTCATTTGTTAATAGCACTTGTAGATCTGACATAAAAAGTTTTGATATTCATGCCGTGTTAATACCGTTACTACGATTTATCAAAATATCCGCCGTTTGGCGGATTTCAGAAAGCTTAAACTTCCTGCATGTCATAAACGACAACCATTTCTACAATGCCCTGTCTAAACTTTCCGCTCCACTGATTTAATGAAAGGATCTATTGTTAACCAGCAAGTGCAGTGCATTTGCTTATTTTCAGTGGTGAAGCAGAAAGCTTACTGAGCAACAAAAGTTGGTTATTTAAAGAATTTAGAGCTAAGTGATTTGTCTGGAGAGAGCATGCATGAATAACTTTAGTTGTAATTGATGCAGTTTTTTTGTAGAAATATTTTCAGCACAGAGCCTAACAGCCTTTACTCCTCATGTCAACTCTTGCATTGTGATTAAAAATTTGTACATCTCCAATTGCAATAAAAACACCTTGAATTATATGCCATGTGACTGTTTTCCATGTGTTTCATTTTTGTTCTCACCCTAGACCAGCAGCGCCAGAAGAATTTTATAAGTGAGGTGCCAATACTTAAAAATACTTTCAGTTTTTGTTGTCATTTTGCTGGAAAGTAAATTGGGTTTGCCCAAAGAAGAGGGGGAACCAAAAGAAGAATTCCTGATAAGTGAGGGGGTAATGGTCCCTGCCTCCGGCACCACTGCCGTATACATACACCGGATGATAGAAATCGAATTGCTTCTCTCTGTTCAATTGTGTAAAGGTGTTCCCACTCTGCAATTACAAAAATGGTTTTGTGGTTAGATACATAGAAATGTGTATACTGAGATGAACTTATTTCAGATCACAATTTCCATGTTGTTCTCAAAATTCTCATCACATGGTCATTGAGAGGTACTGTATCTCAATAAACATTTGTACCACCATTGCTAAGAATGAGGTGGCTACGGACATGCCCTCTTTTCCACGAAGGAGTCCCAGAAAAAAGGATGAATGGGCCCAAAAATGTGTGAAAAAAAGGTGGCTGTTTAACATGCAAAAATGTAGCTTAAATTTTGTAGTAATGGTTTAAAAGTGTTTATCTAGTCTCATGAGATCCACTTTCTGCAGTCCCCTATGATACTGTGGTCCCCTAGTTGTGGTGGCCCTTGTATTATAAAGGCACTGAGATAATCACTATTGTAAGGCAAAGGTCAAGTTTATCCCATTTGCTCAATGCAGAACTTTAAGGATTTGACCTCTGGAAGATGTCACACTTCCTTAGCCATGGCATGATGAGGTAGGGCGGCCAGTTCCTTTCCTCGCCACCTGTAACTTTCCCCAACATTGTTAAGTCATGGACCTATTTGATTGCTAGGTATGCGGTGAAGGTTTTCAAGTTTCTGTCCAAACCTGGGCTTGAACAAAGGACCTTCAGTTTGATAGTCCAGCTCTTTACCAACTGAACTATTCTTACTCTGCCTTTCCAACTTCAATTTAATTTCAACAGGAAGGAAGAAAGGAATATTATTACCATTCATTTTACACTGCCATATTTTTCATTACAAACATCTAGTTCAGAGGTGGCCAGTTTCATGAGTGTAGCTACGGGAGGGGAAGGGGAGGAGGGGGGTACCAGTCCACTCCCCCAAAGTTCCATAAATTTGGCTAAAATGTCAATCAATTTGGTCAAAAGGTCCATAAATTTTGCTCAAGTTCAAATATTTTCCAAAAAGCTCCATAAATTTTGCCAAATGGTCCCAGATTTTGACATAATTACTTTTTCTTTCTCTTCAGTAGAATTTAGCCTTGGAATAGTATCAGCATTTTTTTTCATTCTGTTCCCCTGAGTTGCTTGAAGATGGGAGGGGATATACAAAAGGTTTAATTTATTAAAGTAGGACCCTTGAAATTACATTACAAGATTAACAATCAAGTCTGTTAACTCCACCGCCATATGTGGACCCAGAGGGGGAAAGGATCGGGATCCCCGTTTCAAAGAAAATTGTATAATTTACTTCAAGTTATACCTTACCTTCCATGCTATAATATGCAATCTGGTCACACGACCTGATTCTAACGCACTTCTAACCGAACCTAAAAAACGCAGTAACCAGCCAAGCCCTGACCTCCATAATACCTCTGTACCACCTCACTCTTTTTCAGCGCGTTGTTGTCACTAACATCGCTGAAAACTGGTCATTTTTATTTTATTTTTAATTAACCTTTCTAACTATTTTCTCTTCGGCAGCTTCTACCTGAAGGGTTTTTACGCTGCCCGTTCTCATCTGGCTCGCCTTTTCAAGTCTTCCGAGAGAAGGGTGAGGTAGCCATGGGTCCGAGATTTCTTCGGCCGACCTACACGACTTTACCCGTGTAGCCTACACTTAGGATAGCGGGTTTTTGTCTCCATTCGTACATAGCGAGTGGCTAGTTTGAGAGCGTCCTACTCTCGTGGTGGGTGTTTTTTAGGCCCTAGAGCACAGGTTGTGCCTGCCTAGGGGACCTCTCGCCCCGGGAATTAGTCTTGTTCTCCCTTAGCCCCACCCGCCTCGAGGTGACCCTAGCGTTATACTATGTATAGTGTTTAACACGTTAGGATTTTTCAGTACACCTTCTCGTATGCATTAGGCCAATTTCCTTTTCGATTTTGGCGCATGCGCATTGGGTCATAGTCACCGCTGGGTAAATGTGGGGTCGCCCTGTAACAACTCTAGGGAGCTACAGTTGTTACTAGCGAGCTTATTTTCGTTTTCACGTTAACAGCATATGAATATTTTTATTTTTCTTACACAGATTTGAGATAAAATATTTAATTTTTAGGATTGAAATTGGGGTGTCGGAAAGACCGTGGGTGGGTCTCTCCGACGACCTAATTACAGGGAAAATAATCTTTCCTTTTTATCTTTACAGACCTCAAGTACACAGTGGTTGGTGTTTCCCACGCTACCCCGGCGCTAATAAAGTCATTACGTTGGATGCGTTTTCTCGGGTTTCTAAAGTTTTTCAGATAGAAAAGTTTTTCGTTTAAATTTTTTTTCTGTTAAAGCAAGTGTTGTTGTTCTGTTTAGAATGCTATGCCTCGTCTCTCTTTAGCGTGTCCGTAAGATCATAGTTACTTTGCCGTGTTTAGGTTTGTACGCATGGACTTACGTTCTTCTCTTAAGAAATTTATTTTTCAGTGAAGAATTTTTCTGTTTTAAGAGAGTTTTGATGTTCTGTTTAGACTGCTAGGCCTCGTCTCTCTTTAGCGTGTCCGTAAGATCATACTTACTTTGCCGTATTTGTGTATGTACGCATGGATATATGTTCTTCTCTTTTCAGATATAAAAGAAATTCACTGAGAAGGTTACGCTCTTAGAGGCGTTGCGCCTAGAGCGGTAACGGTAAGAGAGAGAGAGATAACCTCTTAGGGGCGTTAACGAACGTCGCCTAAGTTGTAAACACGGTTCCAAACGGTTCCATTGGACAGTCCCCGTCGATTCCACAGCCCTAGTACGCGTTGAACGCTGGCTGCTGCGAGTCCGGGACGGTTCCATACGGGTTCGGGAGTCCATACGGTTCCGCGCCCGTTGTTACGGGCGAACGGTTCCATTGGGCGGTTCCGTGAGTCCATACGGTTCCGCGCCCATTGTTACGGGCGAACGGTTCCATTGACGGTTCCGTGAGTCCATACGGTTCCGCCGCCCGTTATTACGGGCGGGGCGGTTCCATTGGACGGTTCCATACGGTTTTGCGGCCCGTTATTACGGGCGGTCGGTTCCATACGGTTCCGCGGCCCGTTGTTACGGGCGGACGGTTCCACTGGACGGTTCCATACGGTTCCGCGCCCGTTGTTACGGGCGGACGGTTCCATACGGTTCCGCGCCCGTTATTACGGGCGGACGGTTCCATTGACGGTTCCATACGGTTCCGCGCCCGTTGTTACGGGCGGACGGTCCCATTGGACGGTTCCATACGGTTCCGCGCCCGTTGTTACGGGCGGACGGTTCCATACGGTTCCGTTGAACCGTCCCTGACGGTTCCGCAGCCCTATGTGCGGGCATTGTGCGGTTCGGGGACGGATCCATACGGTTCCGGGATCCATACGGTTCCGCTGCCCGTTACGGGGCGGACGGTTCCGTGGTCCATACGGATTCCGCTGCCCGTTATTACGGGCGGACGGTTCCATACGGTTCCGCGGCCCGTTGTTACGGGCGGACGGTTCCATTGGGCGGTTCCGCGCCCGTGTTTACACAGGTCCGTATTTAACGGGTTAACGACATCGCACGGTTTAATCGATTATACGCCCACTAGCTACGTGGTCAGGTGACAGGTGACATTCTTGACAAGAAGTATAGCATTGACAGTTATTTTTCTTCTTGGTCCTGTAGCCATTAGCTACGCAGTTCCACGGCTCGTGTGAACGCAATTAAGACTCTACGTTGAACGTTACAAGTTCCGTATTTATTTTCACCAGTATCATGGACATGAAGGACAGGTCCCCGAGTGTCGATGTTTTTACACACCCAGGATGTCTCGTGATGCGTAGCGTGCAAACGCTTCTTTAAATTACGCTCCGGTGACATCCATCTCACGTGTTGGCGTGCAGATTATGCTGCGAGTCAAATCCCTGTACTCTTTGCAGCGATTGGGATCTAGCGGCGTGGTCGGAGCACAGACTCCACCGCGACCGGTACTTTCAAAGAGCGGCGGAGAAAGTGGAGAAGCGACGGTCTGATAGGCCCTCTTCGTCTCCCCACCGCCACCCAGGTCCAAAGCCAGGGAGGCGGGCCGCCGCCCACTCCTAGCGGAGCGCCTCTTGAAAGACATACACCGTGACGGTTAATCCGGAAGTATAGCATTGAGACAGCTATTTTTCTTCTTGGTCCCGTAGCCAACGGCTACGGCAGTTATACGGTTCCACGGCCCATGTTTACGGGTCCGCACGGTTCCACGTCCGTGTTTTACAGGTCCGCACGGTTCCATTGGACGGTTCCGCGCCCGTGTTTACGGGTCCGCACGGTTCCATACGATTCCACGGTCCGCGTTTAGGGTCCTTTCGCTTCCATTGGACGGCTCCAGTGAGCGGAACTTATCTTTAATGGGATAACGCATACACTGTACGGTTCACCCGGTTATACGCCCACTAGCTACTACGCCACGTGGTCAGGTGACAGATGACTTTCTTTACAAGAAGTATAGCATCACGACAGCTATTTTCTTCTTGGTCCCGTAGCCATTAGCTACGCAGTTCCACGACTCGTGCAAACGCAATTAAGATTGTCTGCGTTGAACATTACCGTTCCGTAATTATTTTCACCAGTATTATGGACATGGAGGACAGGCCCTCGGGCGTCGATGCTCTACACACCCTTGATGTCCCGGCGTAGCGTGCTAACGCTTCTTTGATTTACGCTCCGGTCACATCCATCTTACGCGTGCAGATTATGCTGCGAGTCCATTCGTGGTACTCTTTGCAGCGATTGGGTTCAAGCGGCGTGGTCGGAGCACAGACTCCACCGCTACCGGTATTTTTCAAGGTGCGACCGAGAGTGTGCGGCTCCGGTGTTCGGATGCGTACGGCTCCGTGGTTTTGTAACGGGATATCGTACACCGTACGATTTACCCGGATATGCACCCGCTAGCTACGAGCTATGTGGCCAGGTGACAAGTGATAATCTTCACAAGTAGTATAGCGTCGTCAGAGCTATTCTATTCATGGTTCCGTGGCCATTAGCTACGCAGTTCCACGATCATGTGAACACCATTTATAGGATTATCTGCGTTGAACGTTACATTTCCGCAATTACTTTCACCAGTATTGTAGGCACGGAGGACAGGCCTCCGTGCGCCGGCACGCTTACGCACCTCAGAGGTCCCGCTTTGCATAGCGTGCAAACGCTTCTCTGGACCGCACGGGGGCCTGTACGACTTCAGAGTTTTTGCAACGGGATAACGCATACACTGTACGATGAATCCCGAAGTTGCGTTCGCTAGCTAGGAAGCTGCTTGGTCATAGCTACGCTGTTCCACGGCCATGTGAACTGCCTCTGTAGGATTTTCCGCGTTGAACGTCTCAGTTCCGTGATGTTTTGCGCCTATATCATCGACACGACGGGCAGGTCCCTAGTGTCGGTGCGTTACGCGCCTTGACTGTCCTGCGATGCGTCGCATGTAAACGCTTCCTAGGTTGCGCTTTGGTGTTATCGACATGTTCAAACCCGTGTACACCGCTGTGGTCCTCGGTTCCGCGATGGGACCGGTAGGCCCACAAGAGGTGACGCCCTACGGGGTCTTACGTGAGTTAGTCCCCTTTTTACGGCTAGTTGTAGAGCCATTGGATTACTTGCATCGGGTCCATTAGGGTCCGTGACGGCTCCGTAATCGGTTCCATACGCCCCCACGGCTTGTTTTACGGCCCGTAAGGGTCCGTAACACAACTTGCGGCTCCGTCCGGGGCATGGGATGACGTTTGGGTCTGTAGTGCTGCTTAGTTCTACAGCAAGGTAACGCATACAACGTCGCACACCCGCTCGTTCGAGATCCCCACGTCCGTGTGAGCCGACTTGGTGAGATTTTCGCGTTGAACGCCACGGTTCCGCATAGTTTTTCACCAGTTCATGGACGCGAGGACGAGTCCCGTTTGTCGGCACGTCACGCTCCCAGGATGCGTCGCGTGTTAGCGCTTGCTCGGGTTTCGAGGCCTAGCGCTCGGGTGATAAGATTTCCTTCTTTACGGGAGGCATACCATCACGAGCTATTCCCTCCGTGTTACGTAGTTCCACGACCGTTCCAACTACTCTGAATGTGATTCTTGTGTCGAACGAGACCTTCGCTCACATTCTACAGATATTCACGCGGTTTTACATACAACGTCGATAAAACCCGGTAACGGAACTTCGGGATATTGCGACCGTTCGCGCGTGTTGCAGTGTTCCGCGGTCGTTTTTCTTGCTGGGGCGTTTTTAGCGTTGACGGCAGTCCCCACGCCAGAGCCGCCCGGCCGCGGCTCCGTAGTGATTTTCTACAAACGGAGTTAACGGCCTATCCCAGCAGCGCGGCTGTGTGGTAGAGGACCAGTAGCCATGAACTACTGAGTTCCGCGGCCGTTTCTCTTACCGGACACGTGCTGAGTACGACGGTAGTCCCCTCTTCCCCCACGCAGCTACCGGTTTCGAGCTCTGATGAAACAAACTCAGTTTACGACTCGATAGCTTGCGTGGCACGTGAACTCCTCCGTATTTCTTACGGCCTCAGTTTATATATATTTTAACTATTCTCAACGGAACGCGTGCACTGTGTACATCTTCCCTACGCCGTAGCCACTTACTCGGTGGCCCGTGGTGAATAGAGGTATAATGAGATAACGACTCACGTTACAGGTGTAGCACGTTCACGCTATCGTGGACCTAGACGGTCCTTTTGTACTGATAGCTACTACGCTCGGGACACGCACCAGTACCAGTTGTCCCCTCGCGTAGCCACGCAGCTTTTTGCTCCGTGGTGCACAGAGACATCGTTGGCGGAGGACTCGTGGTTTTTACCTGTCATGCTGACGCCTTTGTAGACCCATAACGGATCTATAATACTTAACGGGTTGCGTGACTTTGTACGGCGTAAGTCCCCAGTAGCCACGCCGCTTTTCCGCTCCGTGGTGCAGGGTGTTTAACGTCCGTGTAGTATACACAGGACGCCACCTCTTTCGTGATTTCTACCCCGGTGTTGGGGTTTATGACTCATACGGTTGACGTAGTATCGTTACCCCCTACTTGTCAATATTACCTCCATGTAGGATATTTTTCTTGACCATAGGTGGCCTTTTGATAGACAACCTACGTTTGGGGTAGCTATTACCAACAACGGCACGTATGGTTCATTCCATACTTTAACACCTTACAGCTGCTTCCTTGCGGTTTTACGGCCTGTTACTTAACTGCCCGCACAGACGTCACGGTATTCGTTTTCTCCGCCCGTACCAGAGTAGGCTCCGCGGTTTCAAGGTTGTTACTATACGTGAGTACGTTAACACTTTCTCCAGTCAACTTCTTAGACAAGTTTCGCTGTTGATAGGCGTGGCCTGGAGCTACGCGGTCCCGCAACTGCTACAGTTTTCGGTCCTCGCTTGGGTGCCGTCGACTATGTTGTACGGCTCAGCGGTCTTACGACCCATGCCGTCTCACAGCTACATAGCCTTCCACGGTTGGCAGCCCTTCTTGTATACGTTTTATATTAACTTTTGTTTCGCTAGCCTTTGATTTTTGGTCAGTCGGTTTCAACGACCTTTGCTCAGGGTCGGCAGCTTTTTCTGGACTGCGGATGGTGTCGTTCAGTCCCTCCGCTTTACACGTTCAGTCGGTGGTCACACCCTTTGGTGGTGGTGCGGGTGCTCCCACCTGGTGTAAGGAACGGGTTTTCACCCGTCAGATATCACCGCCGGTGCCGACGGGGCTTCTTGATCAAGGTCGGGCACTTTTCTTGTGACCCCTTTGGCTGCTCAAGCCCTTGCAGGCTTCACGTGCACGGGCCTCGGGTCAGGGACGATTTTTGTCTCTTTCCGGGCTCCGGCGGACTGCATCTCAGTCCCGGAGCGCTTGTTTGATGGTGTGGCCTCGCCCGCCTTTCCTCGACGTAGCATGGCTTTTCTGAGGGGTTGGTCGCCCCTCCCGTTGTGGTGGTGGGCCCTCTCTCAAGCTTAGTTCCGTCATGCGCTCTGGGATAACTTGCAGCTATCCACCAGGGTTTTTCCAGTGGGGTCTACGGTCTTTGACTCGCGACCACTGGTAAGTTCTGGGAGATCTCTTCGTAGTGTGTCATGTGACATTTTCCTCCGATAGATCATCCAGTGGCTTTCTTTTAAAGTGGTCTGAACTGTTCATCGAACGCCGCGTATGCACTCGGGTTCGGGCATACCCTCTTTCACGGATCTCTCGTGCGCCGTTCGAGAAACCGCTTTTTCTCTTGTTTTTGGTCTGACTCACTTTTCGACGTTCGTGTTCCCCGCTAACTTTAGCTCTTACGCGGTTATGCGCTAACGAATTTTTCCCTTGTCCGGGATTTCTTCAATTCGTTGGTACACGCCGTTCCCAATCGTAGTTTCCTCGCCGGTTCTGTCTCGTGGACGAATCCGGTGTGGCTTGTATGGCGTTTTTGTGGACACTTTGCTGTAATTGTGTCCAAACGCGCTCTTCCGGTTGGCTTGTTTTTCTGGGCTTTTCGCTCAGGTTCTTTCGAGGTTTGCCTCCGTTACTGTCAACGAATGGTGCCTTGTTCGGTTTGACTGTACCTGCCGTGGTTTCCTATCTTTTAGTTCTTCCCACTCTTGAGGTCTTTCATCCTTCCGAGGTGAAGGAATTTCGCCCTTTAAACGGGATTCGGTTCGTGTGAGTTTTCGTACCAGCCATTAAAAAAAAAAAAAAAAAAAAAAATGTGCGGCGATCTGAACTCCCTTCCTTCCTATCCTCGGTTGCAATCTGATTGCATATTATAGCATGGAAGGTAAGGTATAACTTGAAGTAAATTTACCCGCTAAGCGTGGCGGGGATATTTACTGAGTTATACTTACCTTCCATGCATCCCGCCCGCCTCCCCTCTCGTTCAGGCCTCGGTGGAATGTTGAGTGAGGTGGTACAGAGGTATTATGGAGGTCAGGGCTTGGCTGGTTACTGCGTTTTTTAGGTTCGGTTAGAAGTGCGTTAGAATCAGGTCGTGTGACCAGATTGCATATTATAGCATGGAAGGTAAGTATAACTCTCGTAAATATCCCCGCTACGCTTAGCGGGGTAAATTTGTAGCACTTTTTGATCAAAAAATTGGAGTTGAGCCCACTTGTGAGAGTCATACCCCATTTTTGAAGTCTTTCTCCATAACACAGAAAAATTACACAGTAATTATGCATCTGAAATTTCTTGTTTAATGATTTTTTAATCTTCACTTACAAAAGCACACTCTTCCAAATACTTTTGTACATTTATATATAGTACACCAATGACTAGTACACTATAAATACTAGAACTCTAAAAATAAGTACTTCACCATGTTAACTTAACTGCATAACACAAAATTAGCACATTCATTTTGTAAAAATGAATTGAGTAACAAAATTTAAAAAAAACAGAAGCATATTGATATTAAAAAACAGCATATTAATATTTACAAAAAAACAGCATATTGTTATTAAAAAAAAAAAAGCATATTGTTATTATAAAACATGATTCAACTGCTGATCATATCCCATGTCCACATGATCAAAACTTTTCCTCCAACAACTGATGTGACCCTTGTACAACAATTCACAATGGAAGTGATCCAAAATATTTCTTTTGAGTGTGAATGATTACTTGGGGGACAGGAAAAGGAGGGGGCGGGGGGGGACGACCAGATAAACCGAAGGGGATTGCGTCAAAGGATGTTAAGACTAAAAGGTTTAATTCCAAATTTTCCCTCCACTTGAGAGACCAAAGAGTCGCATTCACTTGATCAAAAATATGACCACAGGTTTCCATTTGACCAGTACAGGTTTACCTCTTATTGACCATACATTCAATTATTCTCCTCATTGCCATAATATAGTCTGCTTCATTTTCAATTGGAATACATGATTTTCTGCTCATCATCAAATTTACCCACAAAAGAATTTCAGGATATTTTTTTTAAACTATACTTTCTGGTGTAAGGCAACAACAACATTGATATAGTGTGATAAGAATTATTTGCTACGACAACAACATTGATCTTAAATTAACAATTTGTTTGAATGATTTCACAACCTTTTAAAGGATTAGTTTAGGGGTCAAGCATGTCTATCCTATATAAAAGAGGACCTAAAAAGAAACAACATGGTGAAGAACGCATTCAAAAATCTTATTCTGTTAAGTAGATAATCAAGTTTAAAGTTTGGCATCATTTCTGTAGAAACAACTGAAATCAGACTAGTTTGTGATGTCACAGCCTCAAATTCCTCAAAGTCTGTATGTATTTAAAAAATTATTTTCCCTCAAACTTTCTTCAGGTGGTTTATTATAAATATCCTTCCTAGATTCAATTTTACTACTTTTTGGCAAAATCGCAGGACAAAATATGATAGAATACATAACGACTCAGGAATCTGAGCCTATGACATTCATTTGATTTCAGTCGTTTCTACACAAATGATATCAAATTTTAAACTTGAATATCTCCTTTTACAGAATAAGATTTTTTTAATGCTTTCTTCACCATCTTATTTCTTTCAAAGTAATCTCTAATATAAGATGGACTTGCTTGACCACTGAACTCTAATCCTTTCTTTAATAAATAATGCAAACCTTCATATTGGTCATAAAGGTTGTGAGCAATATGAACATGGCACTGAAAACTTGGTTCAGGCCTATAGCTCCACCATTTTGGTGGAAAATTATTACAATTCGTTTCTTCTGACCGTCCCTTCAATTAAATCAAATTTGTCTACTGGCCAAAAATGAGTCTGCAATACTTTCCTGGCATATTTCAACACAGGAATACATTTGCGGAAAAATGTACATATATTAAACACAACAGTGGAATTTCCATGAAGTGAATATATTTAAATAATCATGAATTTTGTATCCCTAAATTATGCCATACAACACTCGCGCTGAAAATATTTAAATGTTCTAGTGTCAGCGTCACCCATGCTATAATTCTCATCAGTCTCCTAACACTACAGTGTATACTGTAATCAATATTCTAACTGCTTTACTGTAGCACAATGAAATTATTCTGTCGCTGTTCATGTCCAATTACAATCCTGCATCTACTTGAAGTGAATATATTTAAATAATCATATTAATTTTGTATCCCTAAATTATGCCATACAATACATGCACTGAAAATTTTCAAATGTTTGTCTCAGCATCACCCATGGATGCTACATATTTCTCACCCCTAAAGTCTCCTTCCACTGGATAATAAATATCTTAACTCAAGGGTTATTTATTAAAGTTTGCAAAGGGCCATCATTTCACAACTTCAGGCCGTGGGTCAATCGCGTGGCAAAACCAGCATTATGTGACAAACAAAACCCATCAAAACAATCCCTGAATACAAACAAGTTGAGAGAGTGCACGATTAGAAGGATATCGGCAGTTCTCTTGCCCACCTTTCTTTGACAAGCCGCGAGCCCAATTTATAGCGGAACTAAAATAACATTTTATTTGAAAAGCCACAATGTTTTAGTGAACTGATCAGCCTAAGAAAAAACCAAAATTAACCAGTATTTTGCAATTTTGACTGATCTCATTTGGATTGAATCATATTGCATCATGGCTATAATGACTATTGTTCGCGGGCCTGATTGGATTGTCTGGCGGGCCAGATTTGGACCGCGGACAGCCTATTAAGAATCGCTGCTCTAACTGCTTCACTGTACCACAATGAAATTATTCTGTGGCTGTTTTGAGTCCAATTACAAAATTACATCTAATTGTACAACTTAGGATTGCAAGTTGTTTTCAATGGCAAGAGTTAACATACCCTGTACTATAAGATATTGACCTGAAGGAAAACAATACCAATAATTTCAATACCAGAAATGTTTGCCCTGTATCACAAAGAATAACGTTTTTCTTTTCAGTTCATTCACTTATTGCAGTGAGAACTTCTACTACAGGGATTCTAATAATGAAAAGAATTTAATACTTATGCAAATCACCCAAATAACTTTGAATGAATGTTTGAGTCTCAAGAATATCAATGAAATAAGCCCATGTTTTATGCTCAACAGAATTGTTCCTATCCTAAAAAGTGTATCCCTGTATTTGACATATTAAGCGCTAATGTTCTAATAGGTGCCCACTCAACATTTTTTGACTGATAGTATAATTCAATTAAAACTTAAAATACTCAAATTTTGTTACATTCTTTGCTAATTTTGCATGTGACGCTCATGATGATATTGTGTTGGTTATTGTGGGGCTAGTATATAACCAGTTCACATATATGTACAGTGCACTTCGAATAGCACACTGTATGGCCACGGAGCATGGGCGCTTATTAAGAAGCAACTTCTGGCCTAAAAAGTGGTGCAATTATATTTTGTATGCGCCCTGGGCGCTTATTAAGTTGAATAAGGTAAATACAATTGTGCTATAAAATCTTCAAAACAACATAAAAATCAAAAATAGATCAATAAAAGCATCAAGAGTTCAAATTATGAATGCTTCATATGTGCAGCTTAGAATATGTATTTTTGTGAAGTAGACGAATGTTCCTAAAAGGAAAATCATTATTAAGTGTGTTAACTCAACATCATTGGATTAATACCTTTCAATAACTTTTAATATAAAAAAATGCTCCATAAATGTTACACAATTTAAAATTGAAGACGACCATTCTTATAATCATCAACATTTAATCCCATTATTTGATCAATGAAGGAAGTTTGTGTAGAGGATTACTTTACGATATGGCAGCCATGGAATAATTTACCAGAAGAAGCCATGCGGGCACCAACTCTATTCACTGGCATTCAAGAAAGAATTGGCGAAGGCGGGATCTTTAAGGGCGTCAGCCTTCTATCCCTAGTACGGTCATACAAAATCACGTTACTAGTACTAGTGTATCTTTTGATACAGTACAATATGTACAAATATATTAAACTTAAAACTGACAAATCTGTATCTATTAAGTAGGTATTGGAGCTCCTGAGAGTAGAATTAATGAATGATATCTGACTACAGTAAAAGTAACATTACAGACTTATTCTAAAAGATTATAATCATTTTGTGATTTAAAAAATCATCTATTCATTATTTTAGCAGGATTTACAAAACTAACAAACATACATTTTTGAAGAAAATTGATTTTTAATCCATAAAAAGTAACCGATTCGTTTTCAGTACGATATATTTGCAAAAAAACTTGTTGATCCATCACTTGATCAATTTTCTACAGCAATGATTCTTAAATGTATTTTTAACAATCTTTAAAACTTGATATCTATGATTAGGAATTTTAGAGCAGGTTTTCCCACAATACAGATTTTTTTATCTTCTTCTTTAATACAATATAGACATGCCTGGCCACTGAAATTATTCATAACCATACATAAAGGAAACTGAGCGTGACCCTTTGTGACCATTTTTTTCCCCTGTGTATTTCCTACTAGTGAGCATATTTACAATCTATCAGCAAAGAAGCTTCATAAAACTTAACATTCTAGACTCAATTATCACACCAAATCCATTTACATACAAAATGCAGTTCCATTTCTTAAACTTAAAAAGATCTATTTTTGGCAAGAAATTAACATTTTCCAGGAATTGATAACAAACTTTGAAGATTATTCAACACTTAAACATAATTTCTTCAGGCAGATATAGTTTAAACCAGTGGTGTAGCTAGGATTTCCATTTTGGTAGGGCAGGTAACAGAAATAATCTGCCAGGATACAAAATATGGCCCATGCTGATGGACTTTATTAATTTTAAACCAATAAAAATCTAATATTGAGGAAAATTGGTGGAGCAATCCCACCCTTTGGCTACGCCACTGGTTGTAACATACATTTTTAACTCACACAAATTCCCAATTATAACCATTTAAAGGAATAATCGCATGGTTTTTTGTAAACTTTTATTTCAAAGAGCATACTTTTTGAGTCAATTTGGTGTAAAAATCAGGTTGATATCGTACTCTGTTCAGGAGATATGGATTTTTAAAGAATTACTCTATGATTTTTTGTAAACTTTTATTTGAAAGAGCATACATTTTTAGCCAATTTGGTATAAAAATCAGGTGATATTGTATTCTGTTCAGGAGATATGGATTTTTAAAGGACTAATCCCATGATTTTTTGTAAAATTTTATTTAAAAGAGCATACTTTTTGAGTCAATTTGGTACAAAAATCAGGTAATATCATATTCCCTTCAGGAGATATGGATTTTTTAAGGAATATTCCCATGATTTTTGTAAAATTTTCTTTGAAAGAGCAAACTTTTTGAGCCAATTTGGTACAAAAATCAGGTTAATATCATATTCCTTTCAGGAGAAATGGATTTTAAAGATTTTTGAAATGCATTTTAAAGTTTTTGTACAGTATGATGAATTCATGTTTCATGATGTCATAGAGGCAATTCTATTGCAAATGTTTATGTATTTCTTTGAACATTAATTGGTTGTTTCTTCATGATTAAAAACAATTTTCCAAAAGTTATTGAAGTAGGGTATATTTGGCAATGTATATAAATACCTAACTTTCATTGATTTATTTTTCTAGCAGGATTTAATAGTAAAAAAGATGATATATTTTAATGAAATACATCAACTTTGTGGGAGAATGTGTTGCTGTGATGTCATAATGAGCCTTTTTCTATTTGTTTATTGGCATTTTTTGTGAACCTTAAAATTTGAATATCTTCTGGTAAGAATAACATAACATGATTTTTGTATTATATTGTTTCTAAATTTTTTCTCTTTCTTATGAAAGGTTATGAAAAAACATGGGAATATTCCTTTAACTTGAAGGATTGTTCTTCAAAACTGACAAAGAGGCATCATCCAGATATCTTGCCTTTTTAAAAATTACACTAATAGTTGCTTGCGGATCAAGTAGCTCTTTTATGAACATTAAGGGGATTGGTAATGCAAATTAAGGCATTTTATGCAAATCAGAGGCTTCTGTATGCAACAAGGCTTTTATATACAAATCAGAGGCTTCTATATGCAAATCAAGACTACTTTATGCAGATCAGAAGTTTCTGTATGCAAAGCAAGGATTTTTTTACACAAACCAGAAAATTAATTTACAAAGGAAAATGATATACTTCAATCGTAGCCACTCAGCATCAGGTTTATAAACAATGGTCTTGTTAGGCATGTGTAATTTGATTTACATTTAATTATGATAAAGAAAGTTATTACATCCATGATTTGGCCATATTTTCCTTTTGATTCTGTCTCCTGTTAGTAAGAGTAACCATGTAAATTTCATCACATAATTGCATAGAGCATAAAATAATCAGCGGGCATAATACTTTTTCATTTCTTTTCAAAACAACTTAAATTTCAACAAGATTGAAACTTGAAACTGAACAAATGTTCAAGATAACAAGAGAATTCTACCCATAAATAACATATGTTAATATAAGAAATTATATCAACATTTTTTTTGATAAACAAATTTGATATACACAAAATAAAAAATTCAAAGATAGTTACTTTCAAACTCATTTCGTAAATATGGAAGATCAGAGATACATAAAACTTGTACTTAAATCTGTTGATTTCGTTATGCTCGACTAAAAACTTCCAACGAAAATAATTCTGCAAGGTTGCCATAAATATGTATACAAAAATATT
>JAIGNY010001622.1:0-25691 GCA_020152595.1 Chiridota heheva | reverse complement strand
ATAGAAAGTTAAAATCTTAACCAACAACAGGAAGTCAATATTTTATTTCTATCTCCAAGTTATTCATTTTAAAGTTAACACGTGGAGGCTGCTATTTTGTTCAATTCTGTATTAAAATATTGTGCATGATGGCATAATTTCCCCAATAGGGACATAAGGAATTAAATGTAATTCTTTATAAATGTGATTAAAGTTTTATTCCAAAATGATGTGACACAAAGTTTTAACAGAATGTTTTGTTAATTGTATGTGTACACAAAAACTTCCTTGACCCTCAGATAAGATTTTGTTTTCTTATAACCTAGAAATCTTGAGGTAGATTATAAAGAAATACAAAGCATTCCAACATCCTGCTGGGCTGATAACATCATAATCTGCATGTTTTGAAATCAAAATGGCGGTTCCCATAGTATTATTTAGGAGTAGAATTAAAGTTTTGATAAATATAAACATTGTGTTAGATTGCTTAAGAGGATATGAAACTTGGTCAGAAAAATGTGTTAATTTCAATTCTATCATATGAAATAAGAATTTTGTCAGACTTTATGTCTTCTTTAATCTTATGCAATGTCAATCATGCATAGACAATGTCCATATCATGGACAATATGACATAACAATGGCAGCTTTGTCGGACTTTACAACTCATAGAAAAAGCCAAAAGAAAATGTTTAATTTGTTCCCGAATATTTGGGGTAAAAAGGAATGGGTGTTGGGAGAAGTGGGACAATATCATAGGAGAAATGGGATAACATGAAAACATACGAATACTCTTGATAAAATATCAAGCTTACTAATTATATGTTACACCTAACCTCAACAGGTCAAGTACAAAACTGTTGCAATTTATAAGACACTATAAAAAGATCGTGGATATTACAAAGTGGGCAGAACTGGAACACAAAAGAGGAAATAGGACATCATGTCCTAATTCTCTCCGATATTAAGTTTGGGAAGCTTGGGCTAAAGTGCATGCTTCAACATATATCCTAACAAGTCCTTTTTCATTTGTACTGTAGTAAGTCCATTTTTATTCACAGATTAAAAATATGATCTATCCTTTTTATGTTTAAGATTTTAAAGAAATGGTTGTGAATAAATAACTTTCTTTATGCCAAAAATAGAAATGGAAATTTTCTTACCTTCCTGATCTTGAAACTGCGTGTGCTTGAGTCCAGTATTAGAGTGAAGAGATGGAACACATGTGACTTAGTAACCACCTGATCCATTACATGACTTTCAGTTTATGAAGAGTGTTCCAGTTTACCCCCGTACCAATTCTTCCCGTCCCCCAAACAGATTTTTATTGCAATAAGTCACATGATATTTCTGCTCCAGTTCACTTAGCTTTAAATCAGTAACACATTTTGAGAGTTAACGTGTGATGGAAGGTCTTTGTAAAGATTAGTAGGCTTTTATCATAAAGCTCTTGGTAATGGAAGCATAGAACGTTTTTGTTAAAAATAATAACCCAAATACCATTTTTTCTCGTAAGGTGCCTCTAAATATCTAGTCATTTATGTACCTTGTTGAGACACAATTAACCTCGATATGCATTTCAGTTGCAATTTGCAAAAATTAACCTAACTGCCATATTCTATGTTGTTTCCAAGTGTATAAGAAATGTTACAATATTGTTGGTACTCATCCACTTTCAAGCTTAGTAAGTGTGGCTTTAGTTCATGTATCATATTGTAAAAGTGGTATATGATTGAAATAATCAGAATACATATCTCCTGCAAACATAAGTTATTTGTTACAGAGTCTGTTTTTTTTTTAAAAGAAGGGAGAGTGGAAGTGTTAGTCAAAGCACGCATCCGTAAATGTTTCCACTGGTTTGGATGTACTGAAATTCATACGTAAGCAGTAGGCCTCCAATTTGGGACATGTTGACTAAGTGAAGCATTTGATGGTTATTGTTGAAGTCATAACAAAGATACCAACTTTCATGTGAATTGCCTTTCAATTCAGTCATTTATGCACCTTGTTGATAAACAAGTAACCTTGATAGGCATTTCAGTTGCAATTCGCAAAAATTAACATAACTACCATATTCTATCTTGTTTCCAAGTGTGTGAAAGATGCTGCAAACTTATTGGTACGTGTGGCTTTTAGTTTCTGTATCATATTGTAGAAGTGTGTATATTGAAATAATCAAAATACATGTCTCCTGGAAACATCAGTTTTGTTACTGTGTCTGTTTTTTAAAGTAGTAAAAGCACCCATCCATTTAAATTTTCCATCAGTTTGGATCTACTGAAGTTCTTGTAACAACCTGAAATGATGGAGGTCATCCATTATTTTTGCCATCTTTACACCTTTTTTTTAAAGTAAGATCAAGAGAGTTTGTCCTATCTTGAAGTCTCAGACCTATCGATAAACTCAGTATTGAATTGATTATTCATCTTCGAGAAAATTCCCATTTAAATTTTGGTTTTGAAATAATTGGTAAATTCTTCCACAGTAAAAAGTTGTTATGACCTTATAAATATGAACAGGGGCTTTACATCTGCACACGCTTCATAACTCCGGTGTAATTGGAGATTTTGTCCCCCAAAGATTTTTCTTCCCCATATATTAGGCAAAAATTCCCAGACATGCACTCATTGAAAGTTATTTTGCAGTTCTCATTTTTTGATACACTTCTGCAAGCATAGCGTGGTACTAGCTACAGTACATATGCCAGCACCATTGACATTGTGTTAGCATGCAGAGAAGGCGACAAATCTCTGGAAGTTAAGATCACGATTTTCTTTATTGGCTCCAATGGTAAGGATTTATAAAAGTCACTTTGTTTCAAAAACTGTCGCTTCGATTTCTTTTTGTTCCAAATATGTTATTCAGCTTATTGCTGATATTAAATCATAGGCAAAAACCTATATGGTCCTGACACGAAAAGGTGAAATTGAGGGCGAATTTTAAAATTTCTCAAAATTTAAAAATGATTGACCTTACCTAACGTTACGGTACAACGTGGAGTAACAGTGGTAGGCTTGGCGGCCAAGATGAAAAAAATGGGACTTGATATTATTAGTTGAGTCAAAATTGGCTGGAAAATCTATCAAAGTCAAGTATATAAGTCAAATTTATCAGTATGCCTTGTAAAATGTGAATGAATACTTCGTAGCTCCTTAAAGTAAACTTTGTTATAATCCAAAATTCCATTTAACCTCGTGTAAAAAGTGGGTGACCTCACTCTTTCTTGTGTCACACACCCCATAGTTTGAGATTTTTCAGTAAATCTTTTCAGTAACCCTTACTCTACCACGCGGCAATATTATCGCCAATTTAGGTGCCTCATCTTTGGCTCCGCCTCCCGAGCCCATTTTCAAAAAGGTGCTGGTAGAGTATGTGGTCGGTAAAACTGACTGATTTGGATTATTAACTTTTTTTACAGGAAGGCAGTTATTATTCAAATGGGGTAGGCTATTAACTTAAGGTCGTCGATACATTGATCCCCCACCCACCTCACAAGTCAAAAACGTCTACTAACAGGCCTGCAGTAAGTAGATCTGTATCTGGTTACTATGAAACTCTTGCCCGTACTGTAACTAGGTGGACACATTTTTGACCCACAACTTCAGTGACGTGTCAAGGAGGGGAGAGGGGGCTATCAAGAAACCATCAATATAATAACTAACTGAAATATCAAAATGAACCATGTATGAAACAGAAGGTGGAATTTTTTGTATTTGTAGATCCACTGACTTATTATTAATTTTGAACACAAACGTGTAGTTTGCACCAAAATTCCTCCATTTTGGACCAAACATCTTTCATTTTGGCCCTGAAATCTTCTATTTTAACCCAAAAATGTTCACTTCTGGATATAAATCTTCGACTTTCTATTTTGGACCAAAACATTCAAGTGTGGACCACAATATACATCATATTGTAGAACCAAAAACCTTTACATAGGGAGGTGAAGTTCTTATGATATCAGGGTCATGCACGTAGGGTCCCCACCCTACAATAATTTACAAAGCAATACAATTTTAGAATAAAGCTATACATTTACACCCGCGCTAATTGGGAATTTTCCGGGAATTACCCTTTAATTTTCGATTGTCTTAATTTTCAAGAAATTTCCATTTTCAGAACATTTTCTTAATTTTGAAAAAAAATTCTTCATTTTCAGACACTTTTTTTTCAACTTCTGCAAAATTTTCATTAATTTTAAAGAAATATATTAAAAGAAATCTATTTTCAGGAAATCTCCTTCATATTTTGGAAATTTCCTTCATTTTTGTGAAACCTTCTTCAATTTCAGGAAAATTTTCTTCAGTTTCCAGGAAAATTTATTGTCAATTTTAAGAAAAGTTTAGGAACTGTTGCCAAAATTGAACAAAATTTCAACAATTTCACGCATTTTTCTACTATTTATGTTAATAATTTCACAAAATGTCATCAAAATAAAGCATGCATGCAATCGAAAAATAGAAACCTTTTCCAAGGGTCTTTAACTCCCTACCCCTGTGCCCTTCCTAATCTGAAACCGCTCCTCAATGTCCCGGGGCTTAAGCCCCTCAAAAACGTAAAGCTAGACACGTCCCTGCACAACTTGTACAAGGTGGTGGTGTCATGTTCTTCATGCAAAGCGTAACGTTAGGCTTTACCTGTTTTACATTTAGTTTCCATATTTTTCTCCTCACAAAGGCCTACTGTAAAAAATGTTAGCAAAAGTACAGTACACAAGTATTTGAAATTCATGAAAGTATTACAGTACTATATTTGATTCATGATTTCTTCAAAGTGTAGCTTAAGTTATGTATTTTAGTTTAAAACCGCGAATTAGAGAACAGTTTTTAAAAATATGTGAATACTTCAAGAACGTTGGCTTTATTGTAAATTATAAGTCTGATTTCAGTCATTTCTACACTCCCATCTCTCTGATTTGTAATAAACTATTTTACAATTCTGTTTTGGTATTTTCAGTTAATCTTTCTGGCTAAACATAACATTTAATATAACAAGAAGGGTTTTAGTCACCTCATAAAAAACCCAAACTAACCACCACCACAAAAAAAGATGTAGAAGAAAAACAAACAAACAAAAGATGCCTAGAGTTAGTAAAAATCTGTTCAATGTTGACTTCGAAATAGTGAACAGAATTGAAGCTAACTTCCCAGGTGGATATACATTGGGGATGGATTGCCTATTGGATATGGTAATGTAGGGCAGCAGGATTACTGTAGGTGATACAATACGGATTGGGGAAGGTAGATGGGATATGTAGGATGAGTGAGAAGGTATTTGTTTGCACTGGGCAGAGTACATCGGTGTGCTGGCGGATAGATTAGGTCTGCTCCAAACTCCAGTCCACTCTCCACTCAGCGGTAAAATGAGTATCAGCACTGATTGGGATTTAAACTGCGATGGACTGGCATCCTTTCCAAGGGGAGTCGTGTGCTTTCATATGTTTATGCCTAGGCAACCCTGGATAAGCACCAGCTTCATGGGCCTAAGTTCAAGATCCAGTATGGATTTAAACTTTAATGCTAGATAGATGGAAATAATAAGTGGGTAAGGATGATATAACTTATTGGCAATAGGAGGTAGATGGCGAAGATTTCCAATCATAGGAAGGTATTTATTAGCGATATTTATAAAGTATTTTACTTTAATATTGTTTCCTCTTAAAGAAAAATTCCTGTAACTTTTCATTTGATCATATAATAAAGGACTATTAGAAACAAATTGCAGTAAAAACAAAGTTGATTTCTTATTCCTTTGTGGAATTATTACATTTGGAAGAACACCAGTGTGTTAAAAAGTGACCTGCAGTGTAATGTCATAAGTACAGATCCAAAAACAGTGTTTATGTATTTCTTTGGAAATTAATTGTCCGTTTCTAAATTATTAGAAACATTTTTGGTTAATTAGTGAGATGGGGTATAACAATAACATTTCCTTTGGAAGACCAGGATTTGCCCATCTGCTTATATACCTTACACTCTAATAAAATAACAATTTACAAAAATACATTACCTTGGATCTGAAGCTATGACATTTCACTTTACACTGCAAGCTCACCTTTCAACATACTCTCAAATCTGAAAAGAAATAACTTGCAGATGGATGAAATAAGATATCAACATGGTTTTTACTAATAGGTTTCTGTAATAATCCTCTACAATATAAATTGAAATGAAAGGAATATTCCTTGAGAGACATTTTATTTGTAGAAACTCTCTAAAAGTGCACTATTTTTTTTCATTTTCTAATTCTTAATATTAATAATAATGATAATATATATATATATATATATATATATATATATATATATATATATATATATATATATATATATATATATATATATATATGTATGTATATATATATGCGCTATATATAAGCGCTCTATATATAAGCGCTATATATAAGCGCTCTATATATATAAGCACTCTAAATATATAAGTGCTATGTATATATAAGTGCTATATATATATAAACGCTATATCTTTAAGCGCTATATATAAGCGCTATATATATAAGCGCTATTTACTTATAGTTATACCTAACCTTCCATCCATGCTATTAATATGCAATCTGGTCACATGACCTGATTCTAACGCACTTCTAACCGACCTTAAAAACGTAGTTACCAGCCAAGCTCTAACCTCCATATTACCTCTACTAATTCTCACTCTTTTCAGCGCGTTGTTTGCAACCACATCGCTGGAACTGGTCATTTTTTCTTTTAATTAATTTAACCTCTTTCTAACAATTTTCTCTTTTGCAGCTTCTACCAGACAGGTTTTTCCGCTGCTCTATCTTATCCGGTTTGCCTTTTCAAGTCTTCCTAGGTAAGACGAGGTAGCCATAGGCCCGGACTTTTTTCGGTCCGACTCCCAGGACTTTCCCATGTAGCCTACAATTAGGATAGAGAGTTTTTGTCGCCATCCGCGTAAAGCGGGTGGGGCTAGTTCGAGAGTGTCGCACTCTCGTGGCGGGTGTTTTTAGGCCCTAGAGCACCAGGTGTGCGTGGACCTTTTGCCCCGGGGTTTAAGTGTTTTTACCCTCGGCCCCGCCCTTCGACGAAGGGAGCCTAGCGGTATACTACGCATTGTATTTACATGTTAGGATATCTTCAGTACAGGTTCTCGTATGCATTAGGCCAATTTCTTCAATCGATGTTGGCGCATGCGCATTGGGTCGACGTCACCACAGAGTGTTCGAGGAGTCGGCTTCTTACAGCTCCAAGGAGCGAGCTACAGTTGTTACAAGAAAGCCTATTTTATGATTAACGTTACCAGTGTGTATCGTGTTTTCGTTTTTCTCGCAAAAGATTAAGACAAAGTTTTTAATTTTCAAGCTTAAATATTGAGGCGTTGGAGAGCCTGGAAGGGAATTTCTTCGACGTCCTATTTACAGGAGATCTAATATTTTCTTTTTAACTCCACAGACGTCAAGTTACTCAGTGGTTCGTGTTTACCACGCTACCCTAGCGTTATTAAAGTTTTTACGTTTGATGCTTTTTTTCGGGTTCTAAAAACTTTTCAGATATAAATGTTTATGTTAATTTGTTTGGATGTACTAAGTCGCTATGCCTTGTCTCTCTATAAGCGTGATCGGATCATAGGTACATCCCCCATAGGGGCGTTTTGGTGTATTTGTATATGTATGCATTCATGTATGTATATTTTCCTCTACAAAAATATAAATCAATTAGTCTCAGACTTTCTACTTACGTTACTGCCACCTTCTCGATAGAATACTGAGTTCGGGAGGCCTGTGTTTGTAGTTTACTGTGTTAACTTTTTCCTGATTAACGCCCTGGAGGCCTCTGACTCGATAGATTACTGAGTCAGTAGTACCACGGGTGCGGTCTATCAGACGTAAGTTACCTGAGTCTATATATTTATAAACCAAGTGGCGTCGTAAAGAAGACGTCACATAGAATTTGAACCACTTTAAAAAAGCGCCCCCCCCCCCACCCACATTTTCTCGATAGAATACTAAGTTGGGGAGCGGCGCCTATTTTTAGTAAAGTAAACCCTTTGTATACCGCTGTGGTTCACGGTTCCTCGATAGGGATTGGTAGGGCCACGTAAAGGCGACGCCCAAAGAGGTTATACGTGAGTCACAAGCGATTTCACTGGTCCTTTCTGGTCCGTACGGCTTCGGTGATCGGATACATACGGCTCCACGGCCCGTGTTCACGGCTCCGTACGGGTCCATTGGACGGTTCCATACGGCTCCACGGTCCGTGTTTACGCCTCCGTTGGTCCATTGCACGAATTCACGGCCCGTGTTTACGGGTCCGTTGGACGACCGGAAGGTTCCATACGGCTCCATACGGCTCCGGTGATCGGATACGTACGGCTTCATAGTTTTGTAACAGGATAACGTACACCGTACGATTAACCCAGAAATACACCCACTAGCTACGTGGTCAGGTGACAGATGACACACTTCGCAAGAAGTATATCATCACGAGAGCTATTTTCTTCTTGGTCCCGTAGCCATTAGCTACGCAGTTCCACGGCCGTGTGAACGCCATTAATAAGAATTCCCGCGTTGAACGTTACACTTCCGCAATTGTTTTCACCAGTATCATGGACACGGAGGACAGGTCCCCGAGTGTCAGTGCATTACGCACCCAAGATGTCCCGCGATGCATAGCATGCAAAAGCTTCTTTAAATTACGCTCCGGTGACATTCATCTCACGTGTTACGCGTGCAGATTATGCTGCGAGTCTAACCCTTGTAATATATGCAGCGATTGGGATCAAGCGGCTTGGTCGGAACACAGCCTCCACCGCGACCGGCACTTTTAAAAAGCGGCCGAGAGAGTGGAGAAGCGACGGTCAGATGGACCGTCTTCGTCTCCCCCGCCGACACCGCCACCCAAGCTTAAAATGCAGGGCTCTACCGTCCGGGAGGCGAAGCCACTGCCCACTTTTAGCAGAGCATCCGCCGACAGGCCCCCACAGCTGAGTAGGCGTACGCTAACACGTAACCCAGTGGTGTCAAACGCTGTGGCGGAGCCCTACCTTCCCGTCCCGCCCTGGTGAGGTCTCCTGAACCAGGCAGACCCCAGAGGAGAGACAGAGATTGGGACAGTGCACACAAGGAGAGACAGAGTCGACGTTACCAGTCCTCTTCCTCTCCTGAACCTCGGCCGAGGCGTAGGAAGCGACGGAGGGGTAACCCCCTCGAGGATCCCACTTTTCATGACACACTCAAGAAAACACTTCAGACTTTGGTGTCCCAGGCGCTGAAGCGGAGGCTAACGCTTCCTGCTCCTCGCCCCCGGCAGCTGCCGCGGCTTTGCATCCCCTGAACCCCAGGTCTTGAAGGGGGATGCCCTCGAAATGTATCCCTCTGTAGAAGAATTCGATATTTTGGACGTTTTGGATCCGGACACGGCACGGGACCACACCCCTTCCCCCAGAACGGGGGATTCCTCCCGCCGCACCAGTTCAAGCCATCCCCAGTGCCGCAATAACGATGCAGATCGCACTGGATAAGACCCCCGTATCCTACCGGACACCGGACGAGGTCCTCTTTCCGCCACTTCCCTCAGTGGATCCCCTTTTACAAGTAGAGCGGGTTGCTTAGCTTATGGACTTCCTTGAACGAGAAATCAAGCTGGATGTTACAGAAGCACCCCTTCGTAGTGGTGGGCCCACAGTCTCAGCGTAGATTGCTCAGCTCAGCTCCGATGCATACTTAGCCAACGGCTAGGCAATTTCCCATTGATGCCTCCCTGGTGTTCAGGGTTAGGCATTGGGCTAAGACCCCGGACAGGGACTGGACAGCCTGCAACAAAGAAGTTGATAAGGCCACACGTGTCCAACCAACTGCGTATCAGGCGTTCATAAGCATTTCCGGGATCCCGGACGGAGTGTGGCAATTCCTACACCAGCCGGCAAGCGGCACCGCAGCGGTGTCCAGCTCCGTGGCCAGAGCTAGAAATTTCTTAAACCTGCGGTCTAGCGGAGGGAAGATTCCCTAACAGCTGTCGACCGGGCCGTACGACGGGGTTTTAAATACCAGGCCACTGCCGTATTGGTTACAGAGTGCTAAGAGTCGGTCTTGCGTAGGCATCTACCACCCGACGTCCTTACAAAGACCCTGCCTCTGTTAACCGGACTCTCGGATTTGCTCGACGCGACAGTCGACCAACTCGCACGAGCCTCCACAAAGGTAGTTCAGGAGAGGCGCGGGAATGTTCTCCCTCTCCTTGGACTCTCTGACGCCACTCAGGCGGACCTTCGGCGGTTGCCAACAGAAGGTCTGGACCTATTTGCAGGTCACTTCCGAGATGTTCTGTCGCGCCAAGCTGGCCACCAGGACGATTTTCGGAAGACTCAGAAGCTGTTAGCGAAGACGGAGTCTTTTTTCTTTTCTTCCCAAACGTCGCCGCTCTTCAGCCCCCAAACGGGTCGAGGTGCGTTTAATCAGCGATGGTTCCGGCGTTGCCGTGACACAGTCATGGGGCTTCTTCCTCTCGCCAGGAGTCCACTTCGTGGAACGGCAGAGTGAACGTCGCAGAGACCAATCAACGCTCCTTCCACTTTGCACGCAGAGAGAGTGTTTCCTCCTCCCAAGGGAGGGGGAGGGTAAGGGACTGCGTTTTTACCCCCATCCGACACCCTTCTCCCCTCCCCCTTCCCCCTCCCCGTTGAACGACGTTCCGGTTGGGGGGGGGGCGTCGGGGAAAATTTTCAGAGGCATGGGAGAGTCACCACAGACAAATAGGTGCTACGAACCATTCGGAAGGATTACCGTCTAGAGTTCACGACTCCCCCGCCCCAGAGGGAAGGGAGGGGGCGGTCTTTCGACCCACCCCCACGCCTTGTCTGAGCGACCACGCAGAGTTGTTGAGGACAGAAATCGGGGAATTGCTGGCGAAGAACGCCATTACCCTCTTTTCAAACCCTCCCAGGAACCTCGTAATGTCCATGTTTTTCCTGGCCCCCAAGAAGGGGAAGAAGTGGCGCCCGATAATCAATCTAAGACCACTCAACAGGTTTATTCGACCGTTGAAGTTCAAGATGGAAACTCTTCACTCCATCCTTCCTCAGTTACCGAGGGGCCTGTGGGCCATCTCCGTCGACCTTGCGGACGCATATCTCCATGTGCCGATGCTTGAGAAACACAGGCGTTTTCTGTCATTCCAATTCCAGGGAGTTACGTACACGTTCAGGGCCTTAACCTTCGGGCTATCGACTGCCCCCAGGATCTTCTCCCGAAAAACGAGAGTTTTAGCGGCCTTCTTACAAAGGCAAGGCATCAGAATCTGTATGTACCTAGGCGACTGGCTGATCGTCGCAGTAGACGCAGTCACCGTCGCAAAACACACGAACGTGGTCATAAGAGTGGCACAGGACTTAGGGTAAGTGATCAACCTTGCCAAGTCCAACCTACTTCCGTCTCAGACTCCCACTTTCCTGGGAGCAGTCCTGGATTTTACTCAAGGTCGTATACGACCGACAGAGGAGTGGATCTGTTATCCCGCCTCCAAGGAGCCCCCACTGAATGGGCCCCCTCCCGCGGGTGGCCGAGGCGATCTGGTTGACCTTGGATCTCCCGGACGTATATCTGCTCGCATTCGTGGACAGCCACAGGCTACCAATTTTTTGCGCTCTCACACCCGACTCGAGAGTCTGAAAAGTCGACGCGTTCACAATCAGGTGGACCCACTTCGTGGGCTACGCCTTCCCACCATTTGCTCTGGTACCGAGAGCACTGGGTAAGGCGATGTACGATCAGTGTTTCATGTTTCTTCTGGTAGCTCCCAATTGGCCCGGCTAGCTGTGGTTCCCTCAGCTGCTCAATCTTTTCGCAGGTTTCCCGTACGAGCTTCCGGTTACGGACGAGTTAATCTCAATCCCGGGCTCCGGCAAACTGCACCACAATCCAAGATCACTCCACTTGACTGTGTGGCCTCTATCCGCGAATCCCTTGTGTCGCAGGGTCTTTCGGAGGCACTTGCCCAAATGGCAGCCTGTAGCCGGAGATCTTCCACTTTGGGGATGTATGCTTCCGGACTCAGAATGTTCCGAGACTGGTGCCGGGATAGATCGGTTTCTCCGCATACGGCGCCTTTTGGTGACGTAGCGGATTTTTTCAGTTTAACCTGAATAATTCCATCAATACAGTCAAGGGGTTCAAGACAGCCATAGCAGCTATCCACCAGGGCTTTCTAAATGGCTCGACCGTCACCGACGCGCAGCCTCTGGAAAGATTGATTAAAAGAATGTTCTTACAAAGACATTCAGTTCGGAACCTTGCTCCCCCTTGGGATATGCAGGTGGTTCTCGAGACATTGGCGCGGGCTCCGTTTGAGCCTTTTCCAGAATGTCCTCTCAAGGAACTGACAACCAAAACGGTATTTTTAATCTCCGCGGCCTTGGCTAGACGTAGAGGCGCCATTCACGCGTTTTCACTCAAAGAGGGTCATATTCGCTTTGAATTGAAGGGGGGGGGGGCGTTCGTCTCGTGCCCGACCCGGCCTTCTTAGTCAAGAATCAGACGTTAGAGTTTTCACCGGAACCTATTTTCCTTCCGTCACTCGCTACGTTTTCTGACAGGACAGAGGACAAGGTATGGTGTCCCCTTTGATGTCTTAAACACTATATCAAAAGTACGTAATCTTTTCGGAACGACGTTACCGCTTCATTCGTGTCCTTACAAAAGCTGCATCACAGTCTCGCGTAATACGATTTCACTTTGGATTGTTCAAGCAATCACGTACAATAAGTCCGCGTTATTCACGGAACGTTCGGTTAAGGCACATCAGGTACAAGGCATAGCTGCATCAATTGCGCTTTTTGGTGGGGTCCCCTTAACGAGATTATTCATGCTGCGGTATAGAAAACACCAGCCACGTTCGTCTCCGCATATCTAAAGGATATACAGGACTATCAAGGCAGACTTGTAAGGGCCGTTCTTTCTAGAGAAGGACCACCCCTTTTTTGAGGTGAAAATTCTTTAATTATTCACCTTCTCTCGTTGTGTTGAGGTATTTTACGTTAATTTTCTTAACGTTTTAATCGTTCATTAACGGATTTCGGCCGCTGTTCTGGCACGTTTAATTCCTTTCTTTTTACTTTCAAAAACTTTCAACCGTTGTTCGGGCTTTTGTTATTTCGTTTATTCATACTAACAAAACTGGCTGTTTTGGCGATTGTTCTTTCGCTATTTTACTAACGGAATTGTGCCGGTTTTTTGCGCCTTTTATTTCGTTTATGTTTTACTAACACGGTTCTGCCACGGTTTTGGCAGTTTCTGCTTAGTTTAACTTTAAAGACAGTTTGATCACTGTATGCTTTCCTAAACCGCTCCGGTCCTCCGATGAACCTGGTGAGTTTTCGTCATGTCGTTTCGAGCGTTGTTTACAGTTTGACTCTGTTCACAATCGGTTTGCATTTGCATGTTTTCACAGATAATTAACCTATGTTCTATAGACATTTTACCTTAGTTTATTCTCAACAGAGTGCTCTATGTTTTTTTTTTGCCAGTTCCTATGCAGAGGTTTTTTGTCCTTAAGAGAAGAAGGAATTTCGTCCCTTAAGTGGGATAAAACTAGTGCGAGTTTTAGTACCAGCCATTAAAAAGAAATGTGCTGCGACCTGAACTCCCTTTCTTCCTAACCTCGGTTGCAATCTGATTGCATACTAATAGCATGAAAGGTAAGGGATAACTAGAATTAAATTTATCCCGCTAAGCGTAGCGGGGATATTTTACGAGAGTTATACTTACCTTCCATGCATCCCGGCCCGCCTCCCCTATCGTTCAGGCTTCGGTGGAAATTAAGTGAGGGTTAGTAGAGGTAATATGGAGGTCAGGGCTTGGCTGGTAATTACGTTTTTAGGGTCGGTTAGAAGTGCGTTAGAATCGGGTCATGTGACCAGATTGCATATTAATAGCATGGGAGGTAAGCATAACTCTCGTAAATACCCCCTACGCTTAGCGGGGTAAATATATATAAGCGCTATATATAAGTGTTGTATTTAAAAGTATATATATATATATATATATATATATATATATACATAAATATATATATATATATATATATATATATATATATATATATATATATATATATATATATATATATATAAATATATATATATATATATATATATATATATATATACATAAATATATATATATATATATATATATATATATATATATATATATATATATACATATATATATATATATATATATATATATATATATATATATATATATATTTATATATATATATATATATATATATATATATATGTATATATATATATATATATATATATATATATATATATATATATATATATATATATATATATATACATATATATATATGTATATATATATATATATATATATATATATATATATATATATATATATATATATATATATATATATATATAAATATATATATATATATATATAAATATATATATATATATGTATATATATAAATATATATATATGTATATATATATATATATATATATATATATATATATATATATGTATATATATATATATATATATATATATATATATATATATATATATATATATATATATATATATATATATATATATATATATATATATATATATATATATATATATATATATATATATATATATATATATATATATATATATATATATATATATATATATATATATATATATATATATATATATATATATATATATATATATATATATATATATATATATATATATATATATATATATATATATATATATATATATATATAAGACAAATTGCAAATGATTTTCATTTGTCAATATATACATAAATATATATATATATATATATATATATATATATATATATATATATATATACATATATATATATATATATATATATATATATATATATATATATATATTTATATATATATATATATATATATATATATATATATATATATATATATATATATATATATATATATATATATATATATATATATATATATATATACATATATATATATATGTATATATATATATATATATATATATATATATATATATATATATATATATATATATATATATATATAATATATATATATATATATATATATAAATATATATATATATGTATATATATAAATATATATATATGTATATATATATATATATATATATATATATATATATATATGTATATATATATATATATATATATATATATATATATATATATATATATATATATATATATATATATATATATATATATATATATATATATATATATATATATATATATATATATATATATATATATATATATATATATATGTATATACATATATATATATATATATATATATATATATATATATATATATATATATATATATATATATATATATATATATATATATATATATATTATATATATATATATATATATATAAGACAGAATTGCAAATGATTTTCATTTGTCAATACCCTTGCACCCTTCAAGCTATTGGTACCAGACAGAGGACAGTGTAAATGATTCATTTTTCACCATGTATAATGTACATCGTGGGCCTGACAGAGTACGGTTAAAGGGCGAGGCAGTGGGACAAGGGGGCGTATCCCCAGAAAGTTCTGATTTTTGAAAATCAACACAAATTTCCAAAATTTAATTGTAAAAAGGAAGAAGATTTGAAATCATAACGTTAAAATCTACTCGGATAAGCATTTGGGTTACCAGTTCTAAACAGGCAGTGGAAATATTCATACTAAAATTGAGAAAATTCGTGCAAAATTGTGGGGTTGATGGGCAAAAGCCTGGTAGGCTAATAGGAGTCTGGCTGACGTTTTTAAGATTTCTCAGTACCAGGTAGCACAGAACTAAATTGGTATTACTCTGCAAGTCCAAAATGTGCACGTCCAGAGAAAAAACTAAACAAATTATTTTCAAGAGAAAGCTGAAAATTCAGTAATTTTAGAAAATGGATATGTCTTACTATAAGTATGACCAAACTTGATGACATGTGCATCAAACAAAGTGTTATGGGGAACTATTTCTTCCGCTTTTTGGAACAAAAAAGGCCCCTAACTTAATAAGTTCCAATAGTGCAATAAATAACTCCGTGCTACATTCTGCCGAGGCCAAAGCCATCTTTCAAGCTATTTATATACCTGCTGATACAACTATACCTACGTTGCCTTATTCGGACTCTCTCCACCCTATATCTACCTACTACACTCTGTTCGACTCCTTCGACCTTGTTCTCCACTGACATAAATCTCTCGGGTAGAAACCAAAACATAAAGGTATAACCTTATCAACGGTGCCCTTTTCTCCAATACCACGTTTTGCCCCGGCGACGAAATAGTCAAAACCTCTTCCATGGGACTAACCCACTATAATTGAGCTCGATGACTAAATTTGAAATGAAAATGTTGAAAAACTATATCATACAACAATTTTCTTTCCATTGAGTAAAATGTGTTTTCAAAAACTAAAACTTATAGCATTCATCGCTCTGACAGTTTGGCACTCATTACGGACGGTAAAAATAAACTGTTGAACATTCAGCTTCTCAAATTATCATTATAAACCTTGAAAGGGGGGGGAGGGGGGATTCTCCTGGCGGACAGCTATACCTGTGTAAGGGAGGCAAAACTTTCAGGGGGGGGGACACAATCTCCTAGGAGATTATGTTCGGCTGACATATTCTCCTAGCATATTTAGTTTAGGGAACATTTTCTCCTGGGGGACAAAATCTTCTGTTATACCGGAACCACATCTCTATGATAATTTGCAAAACTTGCTCAATGACTCCACCCCCGTCCCCACCTCCCTTCCTTTCCCTTAATCACGCCTTTCACAATTTTTATAAGTTCCATTTAAAGGGGATTGTAATTCATTTATATCAAAGATCTAATTCGGAATAGAGGTAAAAATGAATGTTTTTTTTATGATATATTTGTTTTATCTGGGCTTACATAAAACTGCAAATGTGCATTTTCCCCCAGTATCAATTTTTCGTGGAATTGGTATATTGGTTAGATTCATAAACAATTAGTTTTCGATGCTGTGTGAAATTTTCGAGTTTTGGAGACAATGGAATTTTAATCTATCTCCCTTTCATGATGTTGCATTTTACATTTCCCGGCCTATAGGTCCCTACAGTGGTGATCTAAAGTTCTGAACAAACTTCATCCACAAAAGACTATTTTTTACGTCGTAGGTAGAATATGCTATCAATTACTTGCAGCATGGACATTATTGCACACTACCCTCGTCAATATAATTATGCATGGTACCGTCTTATTTTGTTTATTAAAAGCCTTACAAATTGCTGAGTGTTTGTGTAAGCTGTGAGTGGGATGTGGGACGTCATACCAGACTAAAAAGTATCAGACTGTTTCAAGGTCAATACTCTCTATCACAGAGAAATTATCTTATTATAATAATATTTATGTGTTGCTATCTATAAATTTCATTATTACACTTCACCATTTGTCCAATTCATTATTACACTTTACCAATTGTCCAATTCATTATTACACTTTACCATTTGTCTAATTCATTATTGCACTTTACAAATTGTCAAATTCATTATTACACTTTACCAATTGTCCGACATCATTATTACACTACCAATTGTCAATTTATTATTACACTTTTTTACCAATTGTCCAATTCATTATTACACTTTACAAATTGTCAATTTATCATTACACTTTACCAATTGTCCGAATCATTATTACACTTTACCAATTGTCCAATTCATTATTAAACTTTACCAATTGTTCAATTCATTATTACACTTTTCAATTGTTCAGTTCATTACTACACTTTACCAATTGTCCTATTCATTATTACACTTTACCAATTGTCCAATTCATTATTACACTTTACCAGTTGTCTAATTCATTATTACACTTTTCCAATTGTCCAATTCATTATAACACTTCACCAATTGTCTAATTCATTATTACACTTTACCAATTGTCTAATTCATTATTACACTTTTTCAATTATTTAATTTATTATTACACTTTACTAATTGTCAATTCATTATTAACGTGAAATTCTATTCTGAAAGATCATTAAAGATATATCAGATATATTGACCTGTAGCAACAAGCTCAACTTAGTTGGAAGATAATACCATAAAAATGTTTAAAACAAAACTGTAAAATCCCAAATTTTACAGTTTTACTTAATAATGAAATTCACAAAAAGAAAACTTGTAAATGTTTTTAAATTAGTTTAATTCAATCATTCACCGACGTGCATTTAATTATCAATTTTACAGTTTCAATCCATGTTTGGTCCGATGATTTTCAGAGACTGGGGTTGTTTCACATATCGCAACTTTTGTATACTTTGATATTTCTTCAACCTTTGATTATAGCCATAACTCGGAAACTACAGGTATATTCTGTTTCGAAATTGGTTTACCAAAATGTACTCCGTCATGGATTGCGAGCATCTTGTTACATGTCTTATAACGACATCACTGAAATGCACTGCTAACATTTCTCTAAATTATCGAAGATTTCTCTATGCTTTCTTCAGTACCATCTGATTGTCCAATCGGTTACTATGGAAGTGAGTGCACAGAGACATGTTACTGTGTAGATAACGTCGCATGTATTCGAAAAACAGGGGAATGCCCTGGAATGATTTGCGAACTTGGATATACAGTCAGGAAAGGAACAGTTATATGTAAAGGTAAGCACTTAATGTTTTCTAAATGCTTAATCTTTCAACAGCTTTACAGTGCAGTAACAGGTATAAATGTATATCAAAGTGTTGAATAATTGTTGTAAAATTTAATTTATTATAAAACATACAATCAGTGGCAATAGATTAATAGAAAAGTCACATATCCGACTATAGACTCGCTAAGCGAAGTACAAACATTAAGATTTTAATCAGATCAGCGAGCATGCGCCATTGGGCTTTGATCTCATTTCCTTAATTTATAGATGAAATTAAACAATAGTTGAGATCATTTTCATGTAACTCTTGATCCTTTAGTTTTCTTATTGTTCAGGGTTCTCTTTAAGATTATACTGCTCTAGTCAACGATGTTATGAAAATTGTTCGATTGACTATATGTGATATTAGCACATATGTGTTCTTTCCGATAGGTTGAAGCTTAAGAAATACAATGTTTAATTTAAAGTCAAATAAATGTGAATGCATTTCCCATTGATGATTAAGATGAAAAATATTTCATTTTCAGAATGCGTTGGCTTCTATGGAGAGGGGTGCTCTGAAGAATGTCACTGCAATAATACTTCTTGCAATAAGTATAGTGGGGAGTGTAGTGGAAACTGTCTTCCTAACTGGGTAGAAACGTCTACTATGAATTGTCAAACAGGTCAGAAAAAATATCTATTCCAAATTTTACACCTTCCCTTCTCAACCATGGAAATGCTACAATTTAGAGAAAAAAATTGTTTTGAATATAAGTGTCTTTAAGTAACAATACTTTATTTTGGATACCTTAAATAACGCAAATTTATATTTGATTTTCGTTTTTGAGTTTCAATGTATATCATATTATTATAGCAGTCCACTGTAGTGCAAACAGGAATTTTTGGTCAACAACCTTTGTGCTGCACAAGATTCCAAAAGTACCTTAGGTCAAAGAAAGTAGTTCAATTTCATTGTGATTGGCGGTTTCATCTTGTTTAGAGGGGGCTGTGGTGATCACATTTTGAGTATAAGGTTTACAAATATTAGATTGAAAAGTTCATAAACATGACTGAAATGACCAGCTCGTTATCATGTAATTTTCTAATTTCTTCACTTAATTGTTTTAATATATTGAGAATGTATTTTACAGTTACATGATGGTTGGGTTCTTGCTAAGTTTAAAAAGCGTCTCTTTTGCAATGAACTGTTCTCTATCAATGACTTTGACAGAAGATTTGAAAACGACAGATTTCCTTTAAAGATTGCAACAAAAATATCTGACCAATCAGGGAGACACCAATCTATAAAATGGCATCCTCCTGGTCCAGTCATATCATAAAATTTAAAAAATTCATTATTTTCCCCTCGTTATTCAGAAAAGTTATCAAACTGCCAATGTTTCAGACTTTGAAGGAATGTTTTACAACTCTTGATTCTCAATACCGTTTATTGTAAACCAATTTATCAGTGTCCATATACCTTTATATTCACTGAATATTATGATATAGAGTAATGAATATAATATAATTTAGTATATTAGCTGCTCATTGTTGTTTCCACATTTCAGGTTTCTCCAACTTTACACTGCCAAGGGTTAATCCAGGAGAATCAGGAACATGCACGTGCATTTTTTCGGGACAATTTTACGCAGATTACACACCGAGACCCTCCCGTTCTTCTATTATAGTGAAAACAAGTGAAATAACAGTTGAACGGATAGTGAACATCGGTAGTGAACGGCATTTAAAATTTAATATTCTTAATATTCAGGCAGACGATAGTTTGTTCTGTGTTGCTGTTTCCTCAGATTCACAAATACAAGCTTTTCTACCGATTGCGATATCTTTGTTCGGTAAGCACTTGCTAACTAATAAGCTGTTGATATAAGCATGGAAGTAGAAGACTTCTACTTCAATGATATACAAATTGTAACAAAAGCATGAAATTTATATACTATACAGATGCTTAAGTATGTAGAATGACTGGTTCTTGGAGAGTTTTTTATGCACCCAAATTAATTTAGAGTCTTCATAGCATTTTGACAGAGGATTGAAAGCTTCTGTTAGTTATATATTGCCTTTACTTTTGCTACAATGGCTTCAATAAAGTTAATATTCAATTTCTATCTTAAATAATTATACTATTGCATTCAGTTTTACCAAAGATGAAGTCAGCTAGACTGGTAAACAAAACATCTTCAGATATAACTCTGGCGTGGGATAAATGGACGGTAGATACCCATGAAGGTCATCCACCACTCATTGGATACATACCATACATCAAAACAAGTCAACAATCAACATGGAAGAGTAAAGAGATGATCTCTACGGAAGACGAGATGGTCGCATATACATTCGAGAATCTAGTTGCAGATACTTCTTTTGAAATTAGTATGGCTGCTGTTCGCGAAGGAGAATTTGGGCTTGGTCCTCCTGGGCCAAGTAAAAGGGTATCTACCTTATGCCACGGTATGAATTACATCTCCTCCCGATAGCTTATCTTATTCAAACATTGATATCATAACATATTGCGACCTTGATCAACCTTATATTGATATAATTTCCAGATTTAGGCCTATATCTTCTCCAGTTTGTATATCTAAGAACTAGTGACACTTTATGTTGAATTCTTTATGACGAATATATGTATGAATATGGATTCTACTCAATTGATGACTTGGTGAATTCGTTTGAATTGAATAAAACGTTGTATTCTAGGTTTATACGATTATCCATTGTTTAAAACACTTTCAATAGAATAGTTCTAAAAATGTAGGTCATTTCTGGGCTACTGTAGGTGTCACTATTTGATTGTAAAGACTTAAAATGATATGTGTTGTGTTCAATATTAGTTAGTGTTGATCATCCTTGTTAATTTGTGATGAAAAAATCATTACAATTTTTTTCTGTATTTGTCTTTTTGCTGTTTTGTAAATTAATTTTGTTAAGAAATGCACAAATATATGACTCTATGAATTGAATATCAATAACGGCTCAAATCGAGGTTCTTGAAATGGATTTGTATATATTTCCAGCTCCGTCGGAAAACGTTCAGGTCGAAGCCTCTTTTAATATTGATCTGCAGCAGATCGAAGTTAACTGGAAGGTAAGTGTGTAACTTTGCCATTGACACATATACAAAAATAGTGAATTCCAATCATATGATGAAGATAAAAACCATAAAATTGTATGATGTGATAAAACTAACTGTTTTATACTTGTTTTTTATGCGACCGTTTACCATATGATTGGTCCTGAATTGCCCCTTGGCAATGTTATTTTCTGACACTTACGTTGTAATATTATACCTCCTTATTGATCTGGTAATATCATACGACAAGTGAGGGCTGTTTTTTAATGAACATTATGTATCCACAATTTCTTACAGATTCCATTAACAAACTGCAGCAGTGGGATCACTGGGTATTTGATCTATTATCAGTTTGAAAATGGAGAAGTTTTAATTGATAATGCTGACGGGACAATAACTGACTTTGTAATTACTGATATTCGTCACGACATTAAGTACACAATATACGTCGCCTACGTGACAAACGGTGGTACAAGCAATGCACAATCTCAGCTAGGTATAGCTGTTTTGGTTCCTGCAGGTAAGTTAATTTTTTGTTAATCTCAGCATCATTTTTATTTTATCCCTGTTTGCCAGCTCTGTCATGTATATATGCTCTAATTGTGCTTATTACAACAAGCACGTTAAACAAAACTTATTCATGACTTCTCATTTGATTTTATGTTATTTTTTTAATTACGTGCCTTGTTCCATTAAACATAAACGTGAACGATCTAACACCGCGCCATTTTCAGTCCGGTAGCATGCCTATTAATGGAAACATAAATGTTCCCATTAATAGGAACATTTTGCTACATGTAAGCCGCCATTTTGTGATATTTCCCATGATCCTTTGCTATCCTAAAGTTAAAGCCTTATGCAATGTTACATTTTTCAAATTCAAAATACGTCTGGGAAAAATATATTTGCTAGGGGAAACTTAAAGCTTATGAAAATACCTTCATTACTGTCATGGCTACAACTTTTCCACTCCCATTTCATATGTTCACCACGCCGTTTTCAAAATATTAGATAAAATAGACAATAGAGTTAGGATTTTATGCGCGAATTCAAATGATTTTCAACACAATGATTTTTAATATTTCAAGTACGTAAATTA
This sequence comes from Chiridota heheva, assembly GCA_020152595.1. Taxonomy (NCBI): domain Eukaryota; kingdom Metazoa; phylum Echinodermata; class Holothuroidea; order Apodida; family Chiridotidae; genus Chiridota; species Chiridota heheva. The sequence goes on along the minus strand of JAIGNY010001622.1, from coordinate 2,824 downwards.
CAAAGTATGACATTTTATCGCAACATCTGACCACTATGGCTGCATAACTTCGTTATTCTTGTGTGTTATAAATGTTCCTATTAATTGGCATGCTTCCGGACTGATTTTTTATTTCTGCATTGTGAATAAAAGCGTCTGCACATTTCCAGTATGATAAATATTGGCTTATGACGAAATGCCTTAGTTTATATATCATTATGATGATGTATGCAAATGGATTGTTTTAGAGCAATCATGTGATGGATGGTGAAACGTTTTTGGAAGTTGAATGTTTGTGTTTCGTTGGTTAAACAATGATGGAACATCGAAAATATAAAAAGTATGATGTATTTTCCTATATCTTATTTGTTGTCAATATCTTCTTCTCGACAGAACAATCTACTTCTGTACCTATTTTCATATTTCCAGCAGTTGGTATTTCACTTCTAGTAATCATTTTTGCCGTTTGTATTATAATTTTTGTCTGGAGGTAAGTGCAATAACTTGTGTATCTAATATATGTATATTTAACGGCACGCAGGTGCATAAAGATATCTCAAACTATGTGAAAATACATGTAATGCATTATCAGACTATTTATTTATATCCTAGTAAATGTTTTCGTTAGATTTTATAAGCACCAATATATTCAGTTCCATGTATTTGCTTATCAGACATCTACTTAAAGTTCAACGGAAGTAGATTATGCTGAACAATTGACCTTCTTTCTCACACCTTTTATCACCCATCACTACCACCAATTGGTGAATTGCTTTATGTCCATAACATAAAACAGGCAAATTCATGCAAGATCATTTTTGGCTTTGCTACTGTTTCCATGCTTCACCATCCCCTCTATCTTCACCGCAACAACCATCACCATATCGACATACTTTGTTAAAATGCAGAAAAGACCCCAATCCCCATAGTTACTAGGATTTTTAGCTTATTCTGCAAATGTAGTCTATAATTTTTTGTTTCACAGGAGGAAAGAGGGCCAAAATTCCAAGGAGCAAGATACCGTTGAAGCTTCCTCACATGTACTCAAAAGCAAGTGTTACTCAGACTATATTTAATAGTTTAGAATAACAATTAATAAGCAACCAATTTCAAAGTTTAATTAATATAAATTGTCAATAAAATACATTGATGGATCAGAGGACCATGATCCAATATTTTTGGTAGGTAAACTACACTCCGACCTTAAGGTTTTATCCAAACTAGCACATCATAATTACGAAGAATCGCTACTTAAAAAGTATTTTTGTTTATATTTTTGCACAATAAGATCACTATATTAAAAGTCATCATTAATAAAAGAGTCATTTTAGAGAAAATAATGTATGCAGAAAATCTTTAGTTGAGTGTTTGTGATAACCATCTTCATATCATAAAGTGTGATTGCAGCGTAGCGAAATACAGCATGATAATTTATCCGTCTCAATCATCTATAAATTGACGTGTGCTTATCTATAACTCGAATCTAAAAATGGTAATGAAACTAATTGATTTTGTATCCGACTTTGTCGGGAAAGGGGATTGAAGAGCAGGATTTACCATCGCCATTTATTAATACAGGTTGCATATGATTATAGAGAAGAAATTTACGATAATATGTGTAATCAAACCCAGCATTTAAAAAACAATTTAGTTAAAATCCATGTGGTATTTTAAAGTAATGTGATCAACAAAACTTTTGTAATTACTGTTGGAGTATTTTCTGTTTCTGAGGATTTATTTAATTCCATAACAGAGTCAACTGACCAAGATGATGCCTCAGCAAGGATTCAAGGTTCTTTGGGGTATACTGCTTTGAATCTCGAGTCACACAATGATGTAAACAAAAATGGTGGTACAATGGGAGGTAATTCACAAGAACTTCCTCTAACTGTTAGCAGACAAGCTTCTTCTGCCCTGAAAATGGACAGAGAGGATTCTTCCACCCTGGATATGGATGAAGAGACATTACCACACAAAGAGACTGCATCATCCCAAGAAGCAGCCGCCAAGCATGTTACAACAAACCTCGATGAAAATGATGATTACGATCTGGCTCAAGACGCAGAAGAAATAACGGAGGATGGAGAAGAATGTGTTTATGGCAACATCGCAACTCCTTTACCCATCGATGTTTCACGTCTGGAAAGCTACATAAAAACAAAAAAGGAAAGCCAAACCGATAGTCTGACACATGAATATAACGTAATTACCGTTTTGTCCTTGAAATCAATCATAACTTGGACTGTTTGAATGTACACAATATTTAACTTTTTGCATCGTAGGGTTATGTTAAACCCCGATGCATGTTACTATTTTGAGACATGTTATGTCATTGTTTTTTGACTAGACCAATATTGCTAAAGTCATCGTAATTCACCTGCAAATTAGTATTAGGCACAGTCAGTCACATTTATAGTTCAAAAAAAAGTAAACATTGGTAAACAATTCATAAGTTATGTATATAAGTGATTGATTTTATTTTTGGCAGATACTACGTCATGAACAACAAAAACCGTGGAGTATCTCTAAGAAGCCAGAAAATAAGATGAAAAATCGATTTAGGAATATTCTTCCTTGTAAGTAGAAACTTTTACCATATCATATGTGACAAAACAATAATCTTAGTAAAGGAAATGAAATAACAATCTCAGAAAAGAATGAAATAACAATCTCAGACAGGAAATGAAATAACAATCTTAGAAAAAATACAGAAATAATCTTAAAAGGAAAGAAAATAACAATCTCAGAAAGGAAAATCTATGATATAGAAAAAGAACTTTTAAAATAATTTGGCAGAATTTGATGGCGTATACCATCAAATTTGCGAAGAAAGTCTACTATTTTC
>JAIGNY010001629.1:957500-1046588 GCA_020152595.1 Chiridota heheva | reverse complement strand
CAATGGGTTTTCAAGCCACAAAATTGTAGGATAAAATCTAATAAAATACATAAAAACTTTTTAGAATCGTTTCTACACGAATGATACCCAACTTTAAACTTGAATATCTCCTTAACGGAATAAGATTTTAAAATGCTTTCTTCACCATTTTGTTTCTTTTTAAGTCCTTGTTCGTATCAGATGAACTTGCTTGTTCCTGAAGTAATATTTTAATTTTGTCAGAAAGACGCCAAAGAAATATAGGTAAAATCAGTGGCGTAGCTCAGGAGCAGGGGACAATTTTCCCCCTGGCCGGAAATTTCCAAAAAGTCGAACAATTTGTGCAGATTTTTTCATTTGCACAACATAAATTCAGTTCATTTGATTTTTTGGTACTCCTGATGAAATCAAATCTGTTTGAAAATTTGGTTGAACCAGCCATCTTGGAAAAAATTATCACAAAATTTCCGAAAACCGATTTTTCACAATTTGTCCTCAAAATATCCGACTTTTTCCTCAAAATACCAGGCATCTTTTCTTAAAATTTTCTTCAAAATCTCTTACTTTTCCAAAGGGGCGTAGGCAGGATAAAATGTCAAGGGGCCAAGCTAAATATCTTACTTTTCCCAGGGGCGTAGCCAGGATAAAATGTCAGGGGGGCCAGGCCAAACGAAACCAACGATGATAAGATATCAAATCACCCAAAGGAAAAGTTACTTAGCGTCGTACAAATTTCTGCTGTGACAAGCAGACAAAGGCCAACTAAAAAAGTGTTTCCTTTTGATGAAACAGTTTATATACAAACAAATATTCCTTTCTAGTTGAAAAAATGCACATGGCTGTATGCTACAACAAACTGCTACATCAGCACTTTATTTTTAGACTTCTTTTTTAGAAAGGGTCACTTTTCGTAATGGGACCACATTCCCCCGTACATGGGACTGACAACAAGTTTCCTATTATTCATTGGGTCAGTATTTACGAGGAATTTCTTAGATTATATGCTGATTAATTAAGCATAAACTACATTTTCTGAATATCACGGAAGGTTGTAAAGTACATGCCCGGTAGCCAATTCTTGTAAGCGTGTGTGCGCTGGCACTGAGCTATATCGGGATGCATTGCAGGTACCAGAGAGACAGGGTGGGATATCATGTGGCACGTTGAGTGGGTTGGCATCAGATGCGTGGGGTGGCATAAATGAGATAGTGCGTGTGCGACATGGATAGCATATGATACATAGTTAAAATGTCACGTGGAGCATGTGGGTCGTATGATGCGATGGAAGAAATGGATCGAGGATGGAATTTAGAACCGCACAGTCCTATCACATGGGCACACGGGGTTCCCCGCGACTTTAGGGGCCCCGTAAATATTTGGTCAATTTGAAAAATTAACGTTAATACCAATAAGTAACAAAACATAATAATAAAGCACGGTCTTACCGCATGGGCACACGGGAGCCCGCGACTTTCTGACTTTAGGGGCCCCGTAAATATTTCATCAATTTGAAAAATTAACGTTCATTTGAATGAGTAATAAAACATAAGAATCATAAGATATTTGGAACATTGGGAGCCCTTGTTGTTCGTTACCCGGCACAGCGGCGCCCGAGCACTACAAAAGTTATAACTTTGGTAATATTTATCGAAAAGTGGTCAAAACGTCCATTAAACCAAAATTCCCCGCAAACTAACCAAAAGCTGACGAAAATTTTCAGGAAAAGCCAAAATTTCCTAAAGACTGGCAAAATATTTTCCCCAAATTTGGGTCAAACTTTCAGGAAGCGACCAAAATTTCGTTTCCCCTCCCCCTCTCGTCTCCCCTCCCCCTCTAGTCTCCTCTCGTCTCCCCTCCCCTCTCGTCTCCCCCCCCTCTTGTCTCCCCTCCACCTCTCGTCTCCCCCTCCCCTCTTGTCTCCCCTCCCCTCTCGTCTCCCCTCCCCATCTCATCTCCCCTCCACCTCTCGTCTCCCCTCCCCTCTCGTCTCCCCTCCCCTCTCATCTCCCCTCCCCTCTTGTCTCCCCTCCTCTCTCGTCTCCCCTCCTCTCGCCTCCCTTCCCCCTTTCGTCTCCCCTGCCTCGTCTCCCACCCTTCCCCTCTCTCCCCTCCCCTCTCCATCTCCCTCCCCTCTCCCATCTCCCTCCCGTCTCCCATCTCCTCCTGTCTCCCATCTCCCTCCTGTCTCCCATCTCCCCTCGTCTCCCATCTCCCTCCTCGTCTCCCATCTCCCCTCTCTCTCCCATCTCCCTCCGTCTCCCATCTCCCCTCTCCGTCTCCCATCTCCCTCCTCGTCTCCCATCTCCCTCCTCGTCTCCCATCTCCTCCTCTCTCCCCATCTCCCTCCTCGTCTCCCATCTCCTCCTGTCTCCCATCTCCCTCCGTCTCCCATCTCCCCTCCTCGTCTCCCATCTCCTCCTCGTCTCCCATCTCCTCCTCGTCTCCCATCTCCTCCCGTCTCCCATCTCCCCTCCTGTCTCCCATCTCCCCTCCCGTCTCCCATCTCCCCCCGTCTCCCATCTCCCCTCCCGTCTCCCATCTCCCCTCCCGTCTCCCATCTCCCCTCCGTCTCCCATCTCCCCTCGTCTCCCATCTCCCCCCCGTCTCCCATCTCCCCTCCCGTCTCCCATCTCCCCCTCGTCTCCCATCTCCCCCCTCGTCTCCCATCTCCCTCGTCTCCCATCTCCCCTGTCCCCATCGTCTCCCATCTCCCCTCCGTCTCCCATCTCCCCCCCGTCTCCCATCTCCCCTCCCGTCTCCCATCTCCCCTCGTCTCCCATCTCCTCCCGTCTCCCATCTCCCCTCCGTCTCCCATCTCCCCTCCCGTCTCCCATCTCCCCTCCCGTCTCCCATCTCCCCTCGTCTCCCATCTCCCCTCGTCTCCCATCTCCCCCTCCCGTCTCCCATCTCCCCCGTCTCCCATCTCCCCTCGTCTCCCATCTCCCCTCCCATCTCCCATCTCCCCTCGTCTCCCATCTCCCCTCGTCTCCCATCTCCTCCTCGTCTCCCATCTCCCCCCGTCTCCCATCTCCCCCCGTCTCCCATCTCCCCTCGTCTCCCATCTCCCCTCCGTCTCCCATCTCCCCTCGTCTCCCATCTCCCCCGTCTCCCATCTCCCCCCTCGTCTCCCATCTCCCCCCTCGTCTCCCATCTCCCCTCCCGTCTCCCATCTCCCCCTCCGTCTCCCATCTCCCCTCCGTCTCCCATCTCCCCTCCGTCTCCCATCTCCCCTCCTGTCTCCCATCTCCCCTCCCCTCGTCTCCCATCTCCCCTCCGTCTCCCATCTCCCCCTCGTCTCCCATCTCCCCCGTCTCCCATCTCCCCTCCCGTCTCCCATCTCCCCCTCGTCTCCCATCTCCCCCTCGTCTCCCATCTCCCCTCGTCTCCCATCTCCCCCCCGTCTCCCATCTCCCCCCCGTCTCCCCATCTCCCCTCCGTCTCCCTCTCCCCCTCCCGTCTCCCATCTCCCCCGTCTCGTCTCCCATCTCCCCTCCGTCTCCCATCTCCCCTCCGTCTCCCATCTCCCCTCCGTCTCCCATCTCCCCTCCCGTCTCCCATCTCCCCTCCCGTCTCCCATCTCCCCTCCGTCTCCCATCTCCTCCTCGTCTCCCATCTCCCCCTCCGTCTCCCATCTCCCTCCCGTCTCCCCCCTCATCTCCCCCCGTCTCCCATCTCCCCCCCGTCTCCCATCTCCCCTCCTCCTCCCCTCTCTCCCTCCCCCTCTCTCTCCCCTCGTCTCCCATCTCCTCCTCGTCTCCCCATCTCCCCCTCCCCATCTCCCCTCCTCCATCTCCTCCTCGTCTCCCCCCTCTCTCCCTCCCCTCGTCCCATCTCCCCCCTCGTCTCCCATCTCTCCTCCCCATCGTCTCCGTCCCCTCCTCCCCCGTCTCCCATCTCCCCTCCGTCTCCCCTCTCCCTCTCCCTCCGTCTCCCCCTCGTCTCATCCTCCCCTCGTCTCCCCTCTCCCCCTCGTCTCCCCTCTCCCTCCCTCTCCCATCTCCTCCTGTCTCCTCCTCTCGTCTCCCCTCTCCCTCTCGTCTCCCCTCTCCCTCTCGTCTCCCCTCTCCCTCTCGTCTCCCCTCTCCCCCCGTCTCCCTCTCCCTCCTCCTCTCCCTCCGTCTCCCTCCTCTCCCTCTCCCCTCCTGTCTCCCCTCCCCCTCGTCTCCCTCTCCTCCGTCTCCCTCCCCTCCCCCTCCCCCCCTCTCCCTCTCCCTCCCCCTCGTCTCCCTCTCCCTCTCGTCTCCCCTCTCCCTCTCGTCTCCCCTCTCCCCTCTCTGTCCCCCCCTCTCTCCTCTCCTCGCTCCCCTCTCCCCTCGTCTCCCCTCCCCCCCTCGTCTCCTCTCCCCTCGTCTCCCTCCCCCCTCGTCTCCCCTCTCCCCTCGTCTCCCTCCCCTCCTCCCCTCTCCTGTCTCGCCTCGCCCCTCTCCCGTCTCCCCTCGCCCCTCTCCTCCCCTCTCCCCTCGCCCCTCCTCTCCCCTCCTCCCTCTCCCCTCGTCTCGCCTCCCCTCTCTCCCTCTCCTCCTCCCCTCTCCCCCTCTCTCCTCCTCTCCTCCCCTCTCCCTCTCCCTCCTCTCCCCTCTCTCCTCTCCTCGCCCCCTCTCCCTCCCCTCTCCCCTCGCCCCTCTCCTCGTCTCCCTCCCTCTCGTCTCCCCCTCTCCCGTCTCGCCTCCCCCTCTCGCCTCTCGCCTCCTCTCCCCTCTCGTCTCGCCTCGCCTCCCCCTCGCCTCCCGTCTCGCCTCCCCCTCTCCCTGTCTCGCCTCGCCCCTCTCCCTCTCGCCTCGCCCCTCTCCTGTCTCTGCCTCCCCTCTCCCTCTCGTCCTCTCCCTCCCCCCCTCTCCCCTCTCCCCTCGCCCCTCCTGTCTCGCCTCCCCCTCTCGCCTCCCCTCCCCTCTCGCCTCGCCCTCTCTCCTGTCTCCCTCCTCCCTCGCTCCCTCTCCCTCGCCTCCCCTCCCCTGTCTCGCCTCGCCCCTCTCGTCCCCCCTCTCCCCTCTCCTCCCCTCTCCTCCTCTCCTGTCTCCCCTCTCCCCTCGTCTCCCTCTCTCCCCTCTCCTGTCTCGCCTCTCCCCTCTCCCCTCTCTCCCTCGCCCCTCTCCCTCTCTCGCCTCGCCCCTCTCCCCTCTCCCTCTCCCTCCCTCCCCTCTCCCCTCTCCTCCCCCTCTCCCGTCTCGCCTCGCCCCTCTCCCTCTCGCCTCCCCTCTCCCTCTCGTCTCCCCTCTCCCTCTCGTCTCCCCCCTCCCCTCGCCCCTCTCCCGTCTCGCCTCGCCCCTCTCCTCTCGCCTCGCCCCCTCTCCCCGTCTCGCCTCGCCCCTCCCCCTCTGTCTCCCCTCTCCTCTCCCTGCTCCCCTCCTCCCCTCTCCGTCTCGCCTCTCCTCCTCGTCTCGCCTCGCCCCCTCTCCCGTCTCGCCTCGCCCCTCTCCCGTCTCGTCGCCCCTCTCTCGCCTCGCCCCTCTCCCGTCTCGCCTCGCCCCCTCTCCCTCCTCTCTGCCTCGCCCCTCTCCTGTCTCTGCCTCGCCCCTCTCCCTCTCGCCTCCCCCCCTCCCGTCTCGCCTCGCCCCTCTCTCCCGCCCCCTCTCCTCCCCTCTCCTCTCGCCGCCCTCTCTCCCGTCTCGCCTCGCCCCCTCTCCCTCTCGCCTCGCCTCGCCCCTCTCCCTGTCTCGCCTCGCCCCTCTCCTGTCTCGCCTCGCCCCTCTCCCGTCTCGCCTCGCCCCTCTCCCGTCTCGCCTCGCCCCTCTCCCGTCTCGCCTCGCCCCTCTCCCGTCTCGCCTCGCCCCTCTCCCGTCTCGCCTCGCCCCTCTCCCGTCTCGCCTCGCCCCTCTCCCGTCTCGCCTCGCCCCCTCTCCCTGTCTCGCCTCGCCCCTCTCTGTCTCGCCTCGCCCCTCCTCCCCTCTCGCCTCGCTCCCTCTCCGTCTCGCCTCGCCCCTCCTGTCTCGCCTCGCCCCTCTCCCTCGTCTCGCCTCGCCCCTCTCCCGTCTCGCCTCGCCCCTCTCCCGTCTCGCCTCGCCCCTCCCCCCTCTCGCCTCGCCCCTCTCCCTCGTCTCGCCTCTCCCCTCTCGTCTCCCTCTCCCCTCCCGTCTCGCCTCGCCCCTCTCCCGTCTCGCCTCGCCCCCTCTCCTCGTCTCGCCTCGCCCCTCTCCTCGTCTCGCCTCGCCCCTCTCTCCGTCTCCGCCTCCCCCTCTCCCCTCGTCTCGCCCTCCCTCCCTCCCCTCTCCCTCGCCTCCCCCTCCCCTCTCGCCTCGCCCCTCTCCCGTCTCGCCTCGCCCCTCCCCTCGTCTCTGCCTCGCCCCTCTCCCCTCTCCCTCGCCCCTCTCCCGTCTCGCCTCCCCCTCCCGTCTCGCCTCGCCCCTCTCCCGTCTCGCCTCTCCCTCTCCGTCTCGCCTCGCCCCTCTCCCGTCTCCCTCCTCTCCCGTCCCCTCTCCCCGTCTCGCCTCGCCCCCTCCCGTCTCGCCTCGCCCCCCTCCGTCTCCCTCGCCCCTCTCCCGTCTCCCCTCTCCTCTCCCGTCTCCTCCTCGCCCCTCTCCGTCTCTCGCCTCTCCTCTCCCCTCTCCTCGTCTCCCCTCGCCCCTCCCTCCCCTCTCCCCTCCCTCCCCCTCCCGTCTCGCCTCGCCCCCCTCTCCCGTCTCGCCTCGTCTCCCCTCTCGCCTCCCCCTCTCCCGTCTCGCCTCGCCCCTCTCCCGTCTCGCCTCGCCCCTCTCCCTCTCCTCCCCCTCCCCTCCCCCTCTCCCCTCGCCCCTCTCTCCCGTCTCGCCTCCCCCCTCTCCCGTCTCTCCTCCCCTCTCCCGTCTCCCCTCCCCTCCTCCCTGTCTCGCCTCGCCCCCTCCCCTCTCTCCCCTCGCCCCTCTCCGTCTCGCCTCCCCCCTCTCCTGTCTCCCTCCCCCCTCTCCCCCCTGTCTCGCTCTCCCCCCTCCCTCATCTCTCCTCGCCCCTCCCGTCTCCTCCCTCCCCTCTCCCGTCTCCCCCCCCTCTCCCCCCCCTGTCTCGCCCCTCTCCCGTCTCGCCCCCCTCTCCTCTCGCCTCCCCCCCCCCTCTCCCCCCCCTGTCTCCCCTCTCCCTCCCCCCCTCGCTCCCCTCTCCTCCTCGCCCCTCCCCTCTCCTCCCCTCTCCCCTCTCCCGTCTCCCTCTCTCCCGTCTCCTCTCCTCCCCCCTCTCCCCTCTCTCCCCTCTCCCCTCCTCTCCCTCTCCCGTCTCCCCTCTCCCGTCTCCCTCTCCCCCCCCCTCTCGTCTCCTCTCCCCCTCGTCTCCCCTCTCCCCTCTCCCTCTCCCCTCTCCTCCCCTCTCCCCTCCCCCTCCTCTCCCCTCTCCCCCCTCTCCCCCCTCCTGTCTCCCCTCTCCTCCCCTCCCCCTCTCCTGTCTCCCCCCTCTCCCCTCTCCCCTCTCCCCCCCTCTCCCTCTCCTCCCCCGTCTCCCCCCTCCCCCTCCTCCCCTCCCCCCTCGTCTCCCCTCCCCCCTCCCCTCCCCTCCCCCTCTCCCCTCTCCCCCCTCTCGTCTCCCCTCCCCCTCTCCCCCCCCCCTCCCCCCCCCTCTCTCCCCTCTCCCGTCTCCCCTCTCCCCTCTCCCCTCTCCCCTCTCCCGTCTCCCCTCTCCGTCTCCCCTCTCCTGTCTCCCCTCTCCCGTCTCCCCTCTCCCGTCTCCCTCCCCCTCCCGTCTCCCCTCCCCGTCTCCCTCTCCTGTCTCCCCTCTCCTGTCTCCCCTCCTCTCCCCCCCCTCTGTCTCCTCTCCCCCCTCTCGTCTCCCCTCCCTCTCCCCCCTCCTCTCGTCTCCCCTCTCCCCTGTCTCCCCCTCCCGTCTCCCCTCCTCCCGTCTCCCCCTCCGTCTCCCCCCCTCCCGTCTCCCCCTCCGTCTCCCCCCCCCCCTGTCTCCCCCTCCCGTCTCCCCCCCTCCCCCTCCCCCTCCCCCCCTCCCTCTCGTCTCCCCCCTCCTCGTCTCCCCCTCCCCTCTCCCCCCCTCCTGTCTCCCCTCCCCCCCTCCGTCTCCCCTCCCCCCTCTCGTATCCCCTCCCCCTCGCGTCCCCTCCCCCTATCCCCCCCCCCTCTCGCGTCCCCCTCCCGTATCCCCCCTCCGTATCCCCCCTCCCCCCTCCGTATCCCCCCCCGTATCCCCCCTCCCGTATCCCCCTCCCGTATCCCCCCCCCCCTCCCCCTCCTGTATCCCCCCCCCTCCCGTCCCCTCCTGTATCCCCTCCTCCCATCCCCCTCCCGTATCCCCCCCTCCCGTATCCCCCTCCCGTATCCCCTCCCGTATCCCCCTCCCGTATCCCCCTCCCCCTCGTATCCCCCTCCCGTGTATCCCCTCCCGTATCCCCCCCCTGTATCCCCCCCCCTCCTGTATCCCCCTCCCGTATCCCCCTCCCGTATCCCCCTCCCACCTCCCCCCGTCTCCACCTCCCCCTCTCGTCTCTCCCCTCTCCTCACCTCCCCCTCCGACAGTCTCCCCGCGTCTCCTCGTCAGTCTCACCTCCCCCTCTCGCGTCTCCTCATCGACAGTCTCCCCTCCCTCGCGTCTCCTCGCGTCTCCCTCAGCGTCTCTCGTCTCCTCCGCGTCTCCTCGCCCTCACCTCCCTCGCGACAGTCTCCCAGCGTCTCCTCAAGCGCGACAGTCTCCCGCGCGTCTCACCTCTCCCTCGCCTCTCCTCGCGCGACAGTCTCCCGCCTCTCCTCACCTCCCTCGCGCGACAGTCCCGCCTCTCCTCCCTCGCGTCGACAGTCTCCCGCCTCTCCTCGCGCGACAGTCTCCCGCCTCACCTCTCTCGCGACGTCTCCCCTCTCCTCGTCTCCCCGCCTCTCCTCGCGCGACAGTCTCCCTCTCCCTCGCCTCTCCTCGCGCGACAGTCTCCCGCCTCTCCTCGCGCGACAGTCTCCCGCCTCTCCTCGCGCGACAGTCTCCCCTCTCCTCGCGCGACAGTCTCCGCCTCCCTCGCCGCGACAGTCTCCCGCCTCTCCTCGCGCGACAGTCTCCCGCCTCTCCTCGCGCGCGAGTCTCCCTCGCCTCTCCCGCCTCTCCCCTCTCCTCGCGACAGTCTCCCTCCCGCCTCTCCTCCTCGCGACAGTCTCCCCCTCTCCTCGCGCGACAGTCTCCCGCGCCTCTCCTCGCGCGACAGTCTCCCGCCTCTCCTCGCCTCGACAGTCTCCCGCCTCTCCTCGCGCGACAGTCTCCCGCCTCTCCTCGCGCGACAGTCTCCCGCCTCTCCTCGCGCGACGTCTCCGCCCCTCTCCTCGCGCCTCCCGCCTCCTCGCGCGACAGTCTCCCCGCCTCTCCTCGCGCGACAGTCTCCCCGCCTCTCCTCGCGCGACAGTCTCCCCGCCTCTCCTCGCGCGACAGTCTCCCCGCCTCTCCTCGCGCGACAGTCTCCCGCCTCTCCTCTCCCCGCGACAGTCTCCCGCCTCTCCTCGCGCGACAGTCTCCCGCCTCTCCTCGCGCGACAGTCTCCCGCCTCTCCTCGCGCGACAGTCTCCCGCCTCTCCCGCGCGACAGTCTCCCCGCCTCTCCTCCTCGCGACAGTCTCCCGCCTCTCCTCGCGCGACAGTCTCCCGCCTCTCCTCGCGCGACAGTCTCCCCCCGCGCCTCTCCTCGCGCGACAGTCTCCCGCCTCTCTCGCGCGACAGTCTCCCCCCCGCGCCTCTCCTCTCCGCGCGCGACAGTCTCCCGCCTCTCCTCGCGCGACAGTCTCCCGCCTCTCCTCGCGCGACAGTCTCCCGCCTCTCCTCGCGCGACAGTCTCCCGCCTCTCCCCGCGCTCGACAGTCTCCCCCCCCTCGCGACAGTCTCCCCGCCCCCGCGCGCGCGACAGTCTCCCCCCCCCGCGCGCGACAGTCTCCCCGCCCCCGCGCGCGACAGTCTCCCCGCCCCGCGCGCGACAGTCTCCCCGCCCCCGCGCGCGACAGTCTCCCGCCCCGCGCGCGACAGTCTCCCGCCCCCGCGCGCGACAGTCTCCCCGCCCCGCGCGCGCGACAGTCTCCCCGCCCCGCGCGCGACAGTCTCCCCGCCCCCCCCGCGCGCGACAGTCCCCCCGCCCCCGCGCGCGACAGTCCCCGCCCCCGCGCGCGACAGTCCCCGCCCCCGCGCGCGACAGTCCCCGCCCCGCGCGCGACAGTCCCCCGCGCGCGACAGTCCCCCGCGCGCGACAGTCCCCCGCGCGCGACAGTCTCCCCCGCGCGCGACAGTCCCTCCCCGCGCGCGACAGTCCCTCCCCCGCGCGCGACAGTCCCGCGACGGTCCCCGCGCGCGACAGTCCCCCGCGCGCGACGGTCTCCCCGCGCGCGACAGTCCCTCCCCGCGCGCGACAGTCCCCCCCGCGCGCGACAGTCCCTCCCCGCGCGCGACAGTCCCTCCCCGCGCGCGACAGTCCCTCCCCGCGCGCGACAGTCCCTCCCCCGCGCGCGACAGTCCCTCCCCGCGCGCGACTCTGCGACAAGTCTGCGACAGTCACGACTCTGCGACAAGTCTGCGACAAGTCTGCGACAGTCACGACTCTGCGACAAGTCTGCGACAAGTCTGCGACAGTCACGACTCTGCGACAAGTCTGCGACAAGTCTGCGACAGTCACGACTCTGCGACAAGTCTGCGACAAGTCTGCGACAGTCACGACTCTGCGACAAGTCTGCGACAAGTCTGCGACAAGTCTGCGACAAGTCTGCGACAAGTCTGCGACAAGTCTGCGACAAGTCTGCGACAAGTCTGCGACAAGTCTGCGACAAGTCTGCGACAAGTCTGCGACAAGTCTGCGACAGTCACGACTCTGCGACAAGTCTGCGACAAGTCTGCGACAAGTCTGCGACAGTCACGACTCTGCGACAAGTCTGCGACAAGTCTGCGACAGTCACGACTCTGCGACAAGTCTGCGACAAGTCTGCGACAGTCACGACTCTGCGACAAGTCTGCGACAGTCGCGACTCTGCGACAAGTCTGCGACAGTCGCGACTCTGCGACAAGTCTGCGACAAGTCTCTGCGACAGTCACGACTCTCGACAAGTCTGCGACAAGTCTCCGACGATCGCGACTCTGCGACAAGTCTCCGCGACAAGTCTCCGACGACAGTCTCCGACAAGTCTCCGACAAGTCTCCGACAGTCGCGACTCTGCGACAAGTCTCCGACAAGTCTCGCGACGTCACGACTCTGCGACAAGTCTCGACGAGTCTCGACGACTCCGACTCTCCGACAAGTCTGCGACAAGTCTCGACGACAGTCGCGACTCTGCAACAAGTCTCCGACAAGTCTGCGACGATCGCGACTCTGCGACAAGTCTCTAGCGACAAGTCTCCGACAGTCGCGACTCTGCGACAAGTCTGCGACAAGTCTGCGACAAGTCGCGACTCTCGCGACAAGTCTGCGACAAGTCTCGACAGTCAGTCGCGACTCTGCGACAAGTCTGCGACAAGTCTCCGACAGTCGCGACTCTGCGACAAGTCTCCGACAGTCGCGACTCTGCGACAAGTCTCCGACAGTCGCGACTCTGCGACAAGTCTCCGACAGTCGCGACTCTGCGACAAGTCGCGACAAGTCTCGACAAGTCCGACTCTGCGACAAGTCTGCGACAAGTCTGCGACAAGTCTCGCGACAAGTCTGCGACAAGTCTGCGACAAGTCTGCGACAAGTCTGCGACAAGTCTCGACAAGTCTGCGACAAGTCTGCGACAAGTCGCGACTCTCCGACAAGTCTGCGACAAGTCTGCGACAAGTCTGCGACTCTGCGACAAGTCTGCGACAAGTCTGCGACAAGACTCTGCGACAAGTCTCGACGATCGTCTCCGACAAGTCTGCGACAGTCACGACTCTGCGACAAGTCTGCGACAAGTCTCCGACAGTCCGACTCTCGCGACAAGTCTCGACAAGTCTGCGACTCGCGACTCTGCGACAAGTCTGCGACAAGTCTGCGACAGTCGACTCTGCGACAAGTCTGCGACAAGTCTGCGACAGTCACGACTCTTCATCACGACAAGTCTGCGACAAGTCTCGCGACTCTGCGACAAGTCTGTCACGACTCTGCGACAAGTCTGCGACAAGTCTGCGACAGTCGTCACGACTCTCGCGACAAGTCTGACAAGTCTGCGACAAGTCACGACTCTGCGACAAGTCTGCGACAAGTCTGCGACAGTCACGACTCTCGACAAGTCTGCGACAAGTCTGCGACAGTCACGACTCTGCGACAAGTCTCCGGACAGTCGACAAGTCTCTGCGACTCTGCGACAGTCACGACTCTGCGACAAGTCTGCGACAAGTCTGCGACAAGTCTGCGACAGTCACGACTCTGCGACAAGTCTGCGACAAGTCTGCGACAGTCGTCTGCGACAAGTCTCGACAAGTCTGCGACAAGTCTGCGACAAGTCTGCGACAAGTCTCCGACAAGTCTGCGACAAGTCTGCGACAAGTCTCGACAAGTCTCGCGACAAGTCTGCGACAAGTCTGCGACAAGTCTGCGACAAGTCTCGACAAGTCTGCGACAAGTCTCCGACGAAGTCGCGACAAGTCTCGCGACAAGTCTCGACAGTCGCGACTCTCACGACAAGTCTGCGACAAGTCTGCGACAGTCTGCGACAAGTCTGCGACAAGTCTCCGACAAGTCTGCGACAGTCGCGACAAGTCTCCGACAAGTCTGCGACAGTCGCGACAAGTCTGCGACAAGTCTGCGACAGTCGCGACAAGTCTCCGACAAGTCTGCGACAGTCGCGACAAGTCTCCGACAAGTCTGCGACAAGTCTGCGACAGTCGCGACAAGTCTCCGACAAGTCTCCGACAGTCGCGACAAGTCTGCGACAAGTCTCGACAGTCGCGACTCTGCGACAAGTCTCCGACAAGTCTGCGACAGTCGCGACTCGACTCTCTGCGACAAGTCTCGCGACAAGTCTCCGACAGTCTGCGACTCGCGACAAGTCTGCGACAAGTCTCCGACAAGACTCTGCGACAAGTCTGACGTCGCGACTCTCTGCTCGACAAGTCTGCGACAGTCGACGACTCTGCGACAAGTCTCGACAAGTCTGCGACAGTCACGACTCTGCGACAAGTCTGCGACAAGTCTCTCCGCGACAGTCTCCGCGACTCTGCGACAAGTCTGCGACAAGTCTGCGACAAGTCTCCGCGACTCTCGACGACAAGTCTGCGACAAGTCTGCGACGACTCTGCGACAAGTCTCCGCGACAAGTCTGCGACAAGTCTCGACAGTCACGACTCTGCGACAAGTCTGCGACAAGTCTGCGACAGTCACGACTCTGCGACAAGTCTCGCGACAAGTCTGCGACAGTCACGACTCTGCGACAAGTCTCGCGACAAGTCTCCGACAGTCACGACGACTCTGCGACAAGTCTCGCGACAAGTCTGCGACTCTGCGACAAGTCTCCGACAAGTCTGCGACAAGTCTGCGACAAGTCTCCGCGACAAGTCTGCGACAAGTCTGCGACAAGTCTGCGACAAGTCTGACGACAAGTCTGCGACAAGTCTGCGACAAGTCTGCGACAAGTCTGCGACAAGTCTGCGACAAGTCTGCGACAAGTCTCCGACAAGTCGCTGCGACAAGTCTCGACAAGTCTGCGACAAGTCTGCGACAAGTCTGCGACAAGTCTGCGACAAGTCTGCGACAAGTCTGCGACAAGTCTGCGAACAAGTCTGCGACAGTCTCCGACAGTCTCCGACAGTCTCCGACAGTCTCCGACAGTCTCCGACAGTCTCCGACAGTCTACGACAGTCTACGACAGTCTACGACAGTCTACGACAGTCTACGACAGTCTACGACAGTCTACGACAGTCTACGACAGTCTTCGACAGTCTTCGACAGTCTTCGACAGTCTTCGACAGTCTTCGACAGTCTTCGACAGTCTTCGACAGTCTTCGACAGTCTTCGACAGTCTTCGACAGTCTATGACAGTCTATGACAGTCACGACTCTATGACAGTCTATGACAGTCACGACTCTATGACAGTCACGACTTTCTACTTTCTGGCAGTCACGACTTTCTATGACAGTCATGACTTTCTATGACAGTCACGACTCTATGACAGTCACGACTTCGTCACGACTCTATGACAGTCACGACTCTATGACAGTCACTCTCTATGACAGTCACGACTCTATGACAGTCACGACTCTATGACAGTCACGACTCTATGACAGTCACGACTCTATGACAGTCACGACTCTATGACAGTCACGACTCTATGACAGTCACGACTCTATGACAGTCACGACTCTCTATGACAGTCACGACTCTCTGCGACAGTCACGACTCTCTATGATAGTCACGACTCTCTATGACAGTCACGACTCTCTATGACAGTCACGACTCTATGACAGTCACGACTCTATGACAGTCACGACTCTATGACAGTCACGACTCTCTATGACAGTCACGACTCTCTATGACAGTCACGACTCTCTATGACAGTCACGACTCTCCATGACAGTCACGACTTTTTATTAGTCACGACTCTCTATTACAGTCACGACTCTCTATTACAGTCACAACTCTCTATTACAATCACGACTCTCTATTACAGTCACAACTCTCTATTACAGTCACAACTCTCTATTACAGTCACAACTTTACCTAGAATGGTAAATACCGTCATGGTTCGCATGCCCATGCAAATTGACACCCATATCATATGATCCGGCCAATTATAAAATGGCACCTCACACTTAAGTCCCACATGGCATCCTATGTCACACAAGGCATCCCACCCCATGTCCCACATGGCATCCCACCCCATGTCCCACATGGCATCCCACTCCATGTCCCACATGGCATCCCACTCCATGTCCCACATGGCATCCCACTCCATGTCCCACATGGCATCCCACTCCATGTCCCACATGGCATCCCACTCCATGTCCCACATGGCATCCCACTCCATGTCCCACATGGCATCCCACTCCATGTCCCACATGGCATCCTACTTCATGTCCCACATGGCATTCCACCATATCTCCCACATGGCATCCCACCCCATGTCCCACATGGCATATCACCATTTCTCCCACATGGATTCCCACCCCATGTCCCACATGACATCCCATGTCCCACATGGCATTCCATCATATGTCCCACAGGGCATTCCACCATATCTCCCACATGGCATTCCATCACACAGTGTCTCACATAGCATATTCCACCATATGTCCCACATGGCATTCCACCATATGTCCCACATGGCATCCCATGCTATGACCCACATGGATCCCATCCTACATGTGTGTCCCACATTAATCCAACCATAAGACCACATGATATATCTCCCTATGTCCCACATGACATCCCTCCCTATGTCCCACATGGCATCCCTCCCTGTGTCCTGCATCAGTGGCTTCCCACCTGATGTCTCACATGGCATCCCACCATATGTTCCACATGGTATCCCTCCCAATGACATCCCACTTGATGTACCACATGGCATCACATCCCATATCCCCATGGCCTCCCATTCTATGTCCCACATAGCCTCCTACCCTATGTCACACATGGCATCCTACCTTGTCACACATGGCATCCTACCTTATGTCACACATGGCATCACAACCTGTCACACTCTGTGTTACTTGTGGCATCCCACCATGTCCCACATGGCATTCTACGCTATTCCACATGGCATCCCACCCAATGTCCCACATGACATCCCACCCCATGTCCCACATGACATCCCATAGGCTCCATAAGAAGTCTCATCCTAGCTATCACAGTCACTGATTGAGCATACTCTGTTTGAAAGTGTCAGTTCATATAATAACTTATATGCAAATGACTTGTTGAAATGGGGTGGGACGCCATGTCCCACATGACATCCCATATCATCCCATGTCCCACATGACATTCCATCCCATGGCAATCCACCCTATGTCCTGCATGGCATTCCACCACATATCCTACGTGGCATTCCACCCTGTTCCACATGGCATCCCACCCCATGTCCCAAATGGTATCCCACCCCATGTCCCACATGGCATCCCACATGGCATCCCACCCTATGTCTGACATGACGTCCCATAAGCTCCATAAGAATTTTCATCCTAGCTATCACAGTCCCTGATTGAGCATACCATGTATTAAAGTGTCAGTTCATAAAATAACTTATATGCAAATGAGTTGTTGAATAAGAAAAAAAAGTGGAGTCAAATAATTATGCCTGATATAGCCCTTGGTGTATACAACATGGTAAATATTATATCATATGTCCCTCATGGCCCCCATCCATGTCCCACATGGCATCCCTCCCTATGTTTATATGCAATCACATCCTGTCACACTCCCTGACTAAGCATGCTAAATAAAAAAAGTCTGGTCAGGTCATATACTGTAATAACTTTATGCAAATGAACACAATAATAAAGCTGGAATTTTAACAAATCATGGCTGATATTAATGTTTGGTGCCCAAATATTTTGAAGAATTTTAAGGATTTCAAATCTCAAGTGCTACAAGAGAGACTTAATGATCTCTGAAGAATATTGGAAAATTATATCATTTTACAGTTATTTTCTAAGAAAATATCAAATGTATTGTAGACTTTTTAAGGAACTGGTCTTTAATCCTATCTTAAGTACCTCTAAAAAACTTTAACATTTTATAAGGAAATTCTGAGGAATTCTCAAAAAACTTTAACATTTTTGAGGAAATCTCAGGACAAATCTGTGGACGGCCGGACGGACGTAATCGCCATTACATAGGTTCGCATAAATGCTTCGCATGCGAACCAAAAATGGCTGCCCAGTCATACTCCAGTTATTAGCCATAGCGGCGACATTTGTAAAGTCAGCTACTCAACTTTTAATAAAATCAAAATACTAATTCATGCATGTGTTATCTTTATAATAATAAATTTATATTTTGTGCAATTTAAGATTACAAATTTAAATTTACAACTTTAAAGCTACACTTATAAAGTTACAACTTGCTTAAATTTGTCTTTGTCTGGTTTTATAATGAATTAATAAATTATAATCATAATAAATTACATAAAGAATTTGAGCTGTTAACCCAGACACATGCATCAGCCAAAACCGCAAACGTTACTTTGGAAATTTAAAATCTGATCTATTGAAACTATGGTACTCTACTCTTAAGGTACCAACATCCCAAACTTTAAAGGTTTACAATAGGCCTATACTAAAGGGTTTACAATAGGCCTATACTAAACACCAAGCATGAAAAAAGTAACAACAACATCAGAATATCTTAAAATACCATTTAACAGCATTTTTTGACTTAGATACCTATTTAGCATAAATTGCGTAATAATTTGTAAATATTAGAATAATATACCAATACATTTGTTGTTTTTTCGGTCCTTTCTCCACATATATTGATTGGGAGGAGCTGGTTACAATAAACAGGAATTGAAACAACAACGACTTTTGCATTCATTAAAAAGAATTCAAATTTTCGAACCTAAGAGCTCTGAAAGAGTTCTGGTAAATATAAAAGATCTACTATTAAAATAAGCTCAGCACAATAGAGACAAACTATGCCATCCCAACCTGCTTCATAAATAACATCCCCCCATTGATAGCCCACCCTATGATCCGTAATTTGAATCTCTATCCCACCTTATGTCATACAAGCCATCCCATGTGGTTTTAGACATGTCCGCCATCAGACCCACTATTCCGTCCCACCCTGTCCCATATGTCTCATATCTCTTAACAGTGCGCAATCCCACACATGTTTTAATATTCCATCCCACCCTATTTCCCATTGATATCTTAACCCACACGCAAACACCACCGAGGAAGCCACCACACGTCACCCATGTCATCACACCCTACACTCCATACGTCACTAAAACATATGAACCATAACATCCGACCCTTGAGTCTGTCCCACCTTTATGCTCCATAGACAATAACTCATATACCCTCTCATCCATTTCCAAAATACCTTTCCACACATGACCCATAATACAACCCACCCTCTTATCTTATACAGGTGCGCGATCACATCCACCATACATCATCCCACTCCGTGCCATATGACAAACCTATGTTAAACGTGCCATCCTACCCTATATCAACATGTCATCCCACAACTTCCTATGTTACACGTGCCATCCCACCCTATATCAACATGTCATCCCACTCTTATTCCCATATGACAACTCCCTATGTTACACGTGCCATTCCACCCTATATCAACATGTCATCCCACTCTTATTCTCTTATGATAACCCCCTATCTTACACGTGCCATCTCACCCTATATCAACATGTCCCCACTCTTATTCTCTTAGATAACATGTTATCCATCCGACCCTTACATGTCTCTTATTCTCATATGATAACCCCCTATGTTACACGTGCTATCTCACCCAATATCTACATGTCATCCCACTCTTATTCTCTTATGATAACCCCCTATGTTACACGTGCCATCTCACCCTATATCAACATGTCATCCCACTCTTATTCTCTTATGATAACCCCCTATGTTACACGTACCATCCGACCCTATAGCTACATGTCATCACACTCTTATTCTCATATGATAACCCCCTATGTTACACGTGCTATCTCACCCAATATCTACATGTCATCCCACTCTTATTCTCATATGATAACCCCCTATGTTACACGTGCCATCTCACCCTATAGCTACATGTCATCCCACTCTTATTCCCATGTCATCCCCATCTCACCCTTATTCCCATCCTCTGACAACTCCCTATGTTACACGTGCCATCTCACCCTATAGCTACATGTCATCCCACTTTATTCTCACAACCCCTATCTTATTCTCATATTCCCATAACCCCTATGTTACACGTGCCATCTCACCCTATAGCTACATGTCATCACACTCTTATTCTCATATGATAACTCCCTATTTACCCCATCTCACCCTGATAACCTTATTCCCCTATAGCTATGTTACACGTGATAACCCCTATCCGTGCCCTACCCTATAGCTACATGTCATCACACTCTTATTCTCATATGATAACCCCCTATGTTACACGTGCCATCTCACCCTATATCTACATGTCATCCCACTCTTATTCCCATATGACAACCCCTATGTTACACGTGCCATCTCACCCTATATCAACATGTCATCACACCCTTATTCTCTTATGATAACCCCCTATGTTACACGTGCCATCCGACCCTATAACTAAAATAAATAAACAAAAACAAAATGGTCTGGTCAGTTTTTAAGACTCCTTTGAGTGAAGTAATTTCAAGCTGCACATCAAGCATGTGCATATATATTTTCATTCGGGGTCTGTAAACGAGGTTGTAGCCGCGGCAAAGCCTCGACGGGATTCAAAAGTTGGCATTATTGGCATTTTAGAAGCCAAATTTGAAGAAAATTCCCTTTTTTTATACTTGTTTGGTCCCAAAAATGTTATATATATATCTCTTTTAATTTGGCTTTTTGTGGCTTTTTGTGTCGAATTTTATCCTTTGGCTCTCTTGTTTGTTTGTTTGTTTGTTTGATGAGGTCTTAACGGCACCACGACAACGAAGGTCAAATTGTGCCTGAGAGGTCAGATCATTTTAGAGGTAGTAAGGAAAGAGACCAGGGGAAGAATGAGAGAAATTCAAGAACAAAAGCCAGAAAGCTGTGATCGAGAGAGAAGGTGCATGGGTAAAACAAAAACAAAGTGGAGAGGGGTGGAAGAGGAGAATTAAATATGGTTGTAGAGGGATGCATGCTGAAGGAAGGAGACTATTTTATCTGGAGGATTTTTTTGGAAGAACTCAGCAATTGAGTTGTGGGGAGCGAGGGAAGCTCTGGAAAGGTTGTACAGGGGGCAAGCAAGGAGAACGTGTTGGATTGTGAGGATGCAGTGGCAATTGTTACAGAGGGGTTGGGGGGAACCAATAAGGAGGTGGGAGTGAGTGAGGTGGGTGTGACCAATTCTAAGACGGGTAATATGAACGTTGTCGATACGAGAAAGGTTGTTGATGGTGGATTTGATCGGGATTGTGGGCTGGATAATATGGAGTTTGTTATCAATTTGGAAGTTCCATAAGGTTTGCCAGCGGTCACGAACAAGAGAAGCGATAAGCGGTTTGATGTCAGAGAGGGTCTTGTATTATTTTTTGAGACTTGTTTGGTTATAAAATGTCTGATTTGGCTCAGTTAATTCTGGCTTTTTCTCAAAGGCTTTGATGGTAAGAATAAAAAGAGTAAAAAACAATTTTGTGCTGACGATATTTTCATGTGTTCCCCTGAAATCTTAGTAACATTTTTTACCCCACACAGATATGCCCCTGGATCCGCCAGCTGATCACAGTTTTTTTGGGCTTAATTTGACTTTTTTATAAAACTGATTTAGGTCCAAGGCCAAAATTATGCAATTTTGCGCAAAACGGTTAATTCTATCCTTATTCCATATTTTTAGCTCGACTGTTCCAAGAATAATCGGGCTATTCTACTAATCCCGGCGTCGGCGTCCGGTGAAGTTTTGGTTAAAGTTTCCATAACTTAAGTTACGAATGGTGTACATTCATATGACTTGGCATATGGATAGAGGACATGGGCACTGATCAAATGATTATAATTGGAGGGTTGTATGTGCATATTTATTAGCTTATTTGCATAGCAATACAAATATTTGTCAGGTTCAAGTTTTGGTTAAAGATTTTGGTTAAAGTTTTCATAACTTATGAATGGTGTACATTTATGTGACTTGGCATAAGGGTAGAGGACATGGGTACTGATCAAATGAGCACGATTTTAGGGTTATGTGTGCATATTGATTAGCTTATTTGCATAGCAGTGAAAGTAGTTGTCAGGTTGCGCTGACGGTTTTTATTTTTTGGCTTAATTTGGTTTTTATAAAACTGATTTAGGTCTAAGGCGAAAACTATGCAATTTTGCGCAAAACTGAGTAAATTTTATCCTTAATCTATGGGACTATAATCATTTTTAGCTCAACTGTTCGAAGAAAAGTAGGGCTATTCTACTACCCCTGGCGTCGGCGTCTGGTAAAGTTTTGGTTGAAATTGTATAACTTAAGTTATAAATGGTGTACATTTATATGACTTGGCATAGGGGTAGAGGACATGGGTACTGTTCAACTGAGCATGATTGGGCTGTTGCTAATTACCTTATTTGCGTAACAATCAAAATATTTGTCAGGTTAAAGTTTTGGTTAAAGATTTTGGTTAAAGTTTTCATAACTTAAATTATGAATAGTGTACATTCATGTAGCTTGGTATAGGGGTACTGTTCAAGTGATCATGATCAGGGGTTGTGTGTGCATACTAATTAGCTTATTTGCATAACAATGAAAATATTTGTATCTATAAAATCTCATAAATTAAAATGGATGTGGGGATTTTGTTTGAACAAATAATCATATATGTGAAGAGCAATGTCCACACTTATGTTGAGGTGAAGTGTGCATATTAAGAAAGTTATTTGCATAACAATAGACTTTCGTACAAAATGTTTAATATTCATGAGCACATAACTTAAGTTATGATGTACATTCATGTAACTTGGCACAGGGGTAGAGGACATAAGTACTGTTTAGATAAGCGTGATGTGGGGTCAGCTTTTGATAAAATCAAAATACCAATTTATGCATGTGTTACTTTTATAATAATAAATTTATATTTTGTGCAATTTAAGATTAAAAATTTAAATTTACAACTTTAAAGCTACACTTATAAAGTTACAACTTGCTTAAATTTGTCTTTGTCTGGTTTCATAATAAATTGATAAATTATGATTATAATAAATAGCGTAAAGAATTTTAGCTGTTCACCCAGACACATACATCAGCCAAAACCGCAAACGTTACTTTGGAAATTTAAAATCTGATCTATTGAAATTATGGTACTCTACTCTTAAGGTACCAACATCCCAAACTTAAAGGGTTTACAATAGGCCTATACTAAAGGGTTTACAATAGGCCTATACTTAACACCAAGCATGAAAAAAGTAACAAGAACATCAGAATATCTTAAAATACCATTTAACAGCATTTTTAGACTTAGATACCTATTTAGCATAAATTGCGTAATAATTTGTGAACATTAAAATGATATACCAATAAATTTGTTGTTTTTTTCGGTCCTTTCTCCACATATATTGATTGGGAGGAGCTGGTTACAATAAACAGGAATTGAAACAACGACGAATTTTGCATTCATTAAAAAAAAAAAAATCAATTCTAAGAGCTCTGAAAGAGTTCTGGTAAATATAAAAACATATACCATTAAAATAAGCTCAGCACAATAGAGACAAATTATGCCATCCCAACCTGCATCATAAATAACATCACCACCCATTGATATCCCACCCTATGATCCGTAATTTGAATCTCTATCCCACCTGATGTCCTACAAGCCATCCCATGTGGTTTTAGACATGTCCGCCATCAGACCCACTATTCCGTCCCACCCTGTCCCATATGTCTCATATCTCTTAACAGTACGCAATCCCACACATGTCCAATATTTCATCCCACCCTATTTTCCATTGATATCTAAGCCCACACGCAAACACCACCGAGGAAGCCACCACACGTCACCCATGTCATCACACCCTATACTCCATCACCACTAATTTCATAAACACACCCTTGAGTCTGTCCATGTTCCACGACAATAACTAATTTATATAAACCATAATCCACATCATCATCCCTTGATGACAAACCTATATCTGTCCCTGTACCCTATGTTCCCACAACAACTTCATAGACAATAACTCATATACCTTTCCCCACTCTTATTCCCACAACTCCTATGTTACACGTGCCATTCCACGACCCATAATACAACCATCCCTCTTATCCCATATGACAACTCCCTGCGCGATCATATCCACCCTATACATCATCCCTCTCCGTGCCATATGACAAACCTATGTTACACATGTGCCATCCCACCCATATATCAACATGTCATCCCACTCTTATTCCCATATGACAACCCCTACACGTGCCATCCGACCCTATATCAACATGTCATCCCACAACTTCCTATATATCAACATGCTACATGTCATCCCACACTCTTATTCTCATACCCTATATAACCCATCCCACTCTTATTCTCATATGTTACACGCCATCCGTCCCTATAGCCATCTCACCCCCATATATCTACATGTCATCCCACTCTTATTTCCATATGTCATCAACCCTCTATGTTAACACGTGCCATTCCACCCTACACCATCACACTCTTATTCTATATCTATTCCCAAATGACAACACGTGCCATCACGAGATTTGAATATCATTTGATATTTTAAATAACCTTTTTTATCTCTGTAAAGGGGCACCTTGTAAACTTTAAAAAGAGGATGGGGGAGAAAACGGCAGTTTATGTCATGACAATGGTCCTGCATGTCCCATTTCAAAGCTGCCCCACTAATGAATTTTGGGGTGGCTTGCACACCCAGAAAGGCCCTATCTAAACAAGTTTATTTACAAATTATAAGCTAACAAAACTAAGGCGAAATATAGAATGCTTTAGGGTCCCCAATTTTGTATGCGATATTTGTGTTCCTTCGCTTAAAAAAAAGCACTTGTCCTCTTTGAAAGGGCACTTTTCTTTTCTTTCTTTAGAAGTTGGGGGCACGTTCCCCACACTCAGAAAGGCCCTATTTGAACAAGTTTATTTACAAATTATAAGCTGACAAAACAAAGGCGAAATATAGAATGCTGTTGGGTCCCCAATTTTGTATGCGATATTTGTGTTCCTTCGCTTAAAAAAAGGCACTTGTCCTCTTTGAAAGGGCACTTTTCTTTTCTTTTTTTAGAAGTTGGGGGCACGTTCCCCTGTGCCCCACGTTCCGCCAACAAGCACATAGTTTTCCAGGCAGGTGATTCACACTACCCCTTATTGCCTCCACCCTGCCCCTTTTCTCTATACTCTACATTTTGTTCACTAAATAATATACTTTTGAAATTTTCTACAATACAACCCACCCTCTTATCTTATACAGGTGCGCGATCATACCCACTATACATCATCCCACTCAGTGCCATATGACAAACCTATGTTAAACGTGCCATCCCACCCTATATCAACATGTCATCCCACAACTTCCTATGTTACACGTGCCATCCCACCCTATATCAACATGTCATCCCACTCTTATTCCCATATGACAACTCCCTATGTTACACGTGCCATTCCACCCTATATCAACATGTCATCCCACTCTTATTCTCTTATGATAACCCCCTATGTTACACGTGCCATCTCACCCTATATCAACATGTCATCCCACTCTTATTCCCATATGACAACTCCCTATGTTACACGTGCCATTCCACCCTATATCAACATGTCATCCCACTCTTATTCTCTTATGATAACCCCCTATGTTACACGTGCCATTCCACCCTATATCAACATGTCATCCCACTCTTATTCTCTTATAATAACCCCCTATGTTACACGTGCCATCCGTCCCTATAGCTACATGTCATCACACTCTTATTCTCTTATGATAACCCCCTATGTTACACGTGCCATTCCACCCTATATCAACATGTCATCCCACTCTCATTCTCTTATGATAACCCCCTATGTTACACGTGCCATCCGACCCTATAGCTACATGTCATCACACTCTTATTCTCATATGATAACCCCCTATGTTACACGTGCCATCTCACCCCTATATCTACATGTCATCCCACTCTTATTTCCATATGACAACCCCCTATGTTACACGTGCCATCCGACCCTATATCTATTCCCAAATGACAACACTTGCCATCACGAGATTTGAATATCATTTGATATTTTAAATAACCTTTTTTTATCTCTGTAAAGGGGCACCTTGTAAACTTTTTAAAGAGGATGGGGGAGAAAACGGCAGTTTATGTCATGACAATGGTCCTGCATGTCCCATTTCAAAGCTGCCCCACTAATGAATTTTGGGGTGGCTTGCACACTCAGAAAGGCCCTATTTAAACAAGTTTATTTACAAATTATAAGCTGACAAAACTAAGGCAAAATATAGAATGCTTTAGGGTCCCCAATTTTGTATGCGATATTTGTGTTCCTTCGCTTAAAAAAAGGCACTTGTCCTCTTTAAAAGGGCACTTTTCTTTTCATTCTTAAGAAGTTTGGGGCACGTTCCCCTGTGCCTCACGTTCCGCCAACAAGCACATAGTTTTCCAGGCAAGTGATTCACACTACCCCTTATTGCCTCCACCCTGCCCCTTTTCTCTATACTCATACATTTTGTTCACTAAAAAATATACTTTTGAAATTTTCTTCCAATATTTTGGACCCCTTGATAAATCGTACCAAAATTTACGATAATTTCACCAAATTTTTCCCTCAATTTAGTTAGTTTTCATAATTTCCCAATTTCACCTCTTAACAGGAAAGAAAGGATGCATCCGAGAAGGCGAAATCCTCTCGTAGGGACAGTTCTTCCACTGTTCCCGCTTCCTGCACCTCCAGTTTTTGATTTTTGAAAAAAAAAAAAACCTCTTTAGCTTTTGAGTTATGGCTAGATCACAAACTTCATCCGTTGTTGATTTAAGCAAAATTTTGTGGTGTATGACTGGGCGAACAGCTCAAAATCTTGTTGTAATTGCTTAAATTTCTTTCTTAAATTTAAGTCACAGAAAATCATGAGAAAGTATGTTCTTGCTAGAATTTAATCAGGGATTTCGGTAAATAAAGACGCATACAGATTTGGACAAAATGATTATGATAGAAAAGGATTTAAAAATGAGAATATTGTACGTTCGACTTGTAATACATTACAAAATTTGCATAAAATATGCAAATTGATGCAAGAGATTGCGTGTATAGGCAAGATTTGCTACATTGATTCAAAATCCATTAAGGAATCATGAAAACGAATTTCCCATCAAATTCGCATTTTTTTTATTTTTTTATAATGAAATCCCACTTTTTTAAAGAAATCCCAAAAGCAAGCGAACTTCTTTGATACAATTATTAGTTTGGTATAGGGGTTTTTTAAGCCACCGACACTAAATTACCAACACACACTTTACACTTTTAAGACAGCAGATATCAAATTTATTGTGTCTGGCACCCATCAAAGAAAAAATACATTGACTTGATCGAAAATGTTCAATAGATAGCCACCAAACGTATCCCACATCTACGTAATCTGCCATGTCCTGACAGGCCTAATAATCTGAAACTATCAACATTAACTTACAGAAGAGCAAGAGGTGATATGATTAAAGTATATAAGATGGTCTCACATGTATATGCTACAAGAGTAGCAAATATATTACCTATTCGTAATAATACTAGGACAAGAGGTTCTAAAAACAGGAAAATTCCTCAATCACATTCATTCACCAGCGTTCGACAATTTCTTCTCCAATTGGATTTGCAATGGAATGATTTATCTAAGGAGGTCGTGGAAGCATGTAATCTACATTTGTTTAAAAACAGGCTGGATAAGCACTGGTGTAATCGGGCTTTTCGCTTTCACTTCAAGGCCGAGAGTCACGAATTACTTGACACTTCTAGATCTGGAATCTCAGGCTACTAGCCTTTCGTCCAGGAAACATCATAGGTATTATTTGCAATTATGCCAATAAATAAAAAAACAAAAATTATGCTATATGATGAATCTGACCAGATGATCTTGCAATTATGCCACTAAATACACAACATGATGAGCAATTGTGCTTTAAGATAAATAATATGTTGCAATTATGTCACAATTTCAGGTAAATAATTGATAATGCAACTGGCAAATTGGTAACTTACGGCTGGTGTAAGCAACAAGTCAGCTACAGTAAGTAGGCCTAGTGCAGTAGTATTGCAATTTGCCAACGTGTTTAACACGTATTGAAATACACAACAATAAGCGAGGCTACTCCGAGGAGAGATAACAACACAATGAAGCTTTCTACAGCTAACAGCGCGTAGTCCCGGAATGCGAGGCATTTGATGAGATATAATTTATTCTGCACGTAACTGTTTCACATATTTGTAAAAACGTAGTTTAATTTGTCTGGTTATGTATATAAATACATAAAAGGAACTAAACTTTGCTGTATGGGATCACAACCACCTGCGAGTATTTAAAAAAAAAAAAGCCCTGCAGAATCGGGTAAAACTAATCAGAAAATTCCGTCAAGTGTTCAATAGATCATTCATGACCGAGTGGTTATTTTCTTAAGGTAAATCTTGTCCCTCATAGGCTTTTGAAATAGTGCACATGTAGTAATTTCTGACCAAAAGTCTGTTGAGTCTCCCCAATTAAATTCCTGCATGCAGGACATTGTCATTATTTACAGCATTTAAAGGAGACATAAAGTAACATATTTTACCTTGATATATGATAGAGAATACAAAAATAAACCAACTACCAAAAACCCCATCATAAAATCTGATTCCATTCTCACGCTATCCAAGTTGTAACATCGAGCTGCCATTGTCTAGTTTGGTGTTGAAGTCATGCCAATGAATGATGACATCCTTTGCCCTATATATGTGCTAGCAATATATTTGTATAGAAAAATTCGCTTTCAATTTTGCCTTCAAAATGCTTCGACATGAAGTTCTAAGGGCTTGAATCATTAATATCATATACAAACAAAAATTCATAGACTTACTTAAAATACAAAGTATTTAATAGAAATTAGACAATTTGAAATTCTAAATCTATACTGGGGGTATACATCATTTTTTAGAGGGCTTACGAACAAAATGGCCGCTCCCATGTAATTTTGTATTGATATGTATCATTTGATCATTTAGAAAATGTATACTAAATTGTTTTGCATGATGTTAAATTTCTTCAGATGTCTAAGGGCGAAATTCTAGGGTCCCCCCACCCCCACCCTCTCCCCACGAAAAAAATCGAATGCTGATCTATCATGCAACGGCATTTATATATATGTATGTATATATATATATATAATATATAATATATAATATATAATATATAATATATATATTTATATATATATATATATAATATATATATATATATATATATATATATATATATATATATATATATATATATATATATATATATATATATATATATATATATATATATATAAATTTATGTGTATATAGTGAACAGAAAATTAGATATAACTTTGACCCAGATCTAGCAGTAGAATGCAATTTTAGATCCTTATTACTATTCATTTTCATATAGGCCTATCATCACTTTTACACATGCATGGTGAATAAATCTATACTATAACAGTTATATTTTAAAACAGTTTTGCTTAAAAATTTGATCCGCTTTAACTTAAAGGAGTACTACAGCGAAAAAGCGAGGGTGAAGTTTTAGAGTGCCCCCCCCCTTAAAAAAAAATTGCAACGGCATAGCGATTTTCTAGTTAATATACATATTCAAGTAACTTTTGCCCTTAAGTCGGCTGTCGGCTGTGGGCTATGGAAGCATGAAGTTTAGCGGTTTGTTGTGGAAAATATATGTATGAAATTCGCAAATACGAGCGCCCTATCTTTACGGTTTATAGTGCTCCTTTAAAAACTATCTTCAAAATAAATAAACAAAATGGTCTGGTCAGTTTTTAAGACTCCTTTGAGTGAAGTAATTTCAAGCTGCACATCAAGCATGTGCATATATATTTGCATTCGGGGTCTGTAAACGAGGTTGTAGTTGCGGCAAAGCCTCGACGGGACTCAAAGAGTTGGCATTATTCGCATTTCAGAAGCCAAATTTTAAGAAAATTCCTTATTTCTATACTTGTTTGGTCCCAAAAAACGTTATGTATATATTTCTTTTGGCTTTCTTTGTATTATTTTTTGAGACTTGTTTGGTTGTAAAATGTCTGATTTGGCTCAGTTAATTCTGGCCTTTTCTCAAAGGCTTTGATGGTAAGAATAAAAAGAAAGTAAAAAACAATTTTGTGCTGACGATATTTTCATGTGGTTCCCTGAAATCTTAGTAACATTTTTTACCCCTCACAGATGTGCCCCTGGATCCGCCAGCTGATTACAGTTTTTTGGGCTTAATTTGGCTTTTATATAAAACTGATTTAGGTCCAAGGCAAAAATTATGCAATTTTGCGCAAAACGGTAAATTCTATCCTTATTCCATATATTTAGCTCGACTGTTCGAAGAATAATCGGGCTATTTTACTAACCCCGGCGTCGGCGTCCGGTGAAGTTTTGGTTAAAGTTTCCATAAATTAAGTTATGAATGGTGTACATTCATATGACTTGGCATATGGATAGAGGACATGGGTACTGATCAAATGATTATAATTGGAGGGTTGTGTGTGCATATTTATTAGCTTATTTGCATAGCAATACAAATATTTGTCAGGTTCAAGTTTTGGTTAAAGTTTTTGCTTAAAGTTTTCATAACTTATGAATGGTGTACATTCATGTGACTTGGCATAGGGGTAGAGGACATGGGTACTGATCAAATGAGCACAATTTTAGGGTTGTGTGTGCATATTAATCAGCTTATTTGCATAGCAGTGAGAATATTTGTCAGGTTGCGCTGACGGTTTTTATTTTTGGCTTAATTTGGCTTCTTTTTTTATATAAAACTGATTTAGGTCTAAGGCGAAAATTATGCAATTTTGCGCAAAACTGGGTAAATTTTATCCTTAATCTATGGGACTATGATTATTTTTAGCTCGACTGTTCGAAGAATAGTAGGGCTATTCTACTACCCCCGGCGTCGGCGTCGGCGTCCGGTAAAGTTTTGGTTGAAATTGTATAACTTAAGTTATAAATGGTGTACATTTATATGACTTGGCATAGGGGCAGAGGACATGGGTACTGTTCAACTGAGCATTATTGGGCTGTTGCTAATTACCTTATTTGCGTAACAATCAAAATATTTGTCAGCTTAAAGTTTTAGTTAAAGATTTTGGTTAAAGTTTTCATAACTTAAATTATGAATAGTGTACATTCATGTAACTTGGTATAGGGGTACTGTTCAAGTGATCATGATCAGAGGTTGTGTGTGCATACTAATTAGCTTATTTGCATAACAATGAAAATATTTGTATCTATAATATCTCATAAATTAAAGTGGATGTGGGGATTTTGTTTGCACAAATAATCATATATGTGAAGAGCAATGCCCACACTTATGTTGAGGTGAAGTGTGCATATTAAGAAAGTTATTTGCATAACAATAGACTTTCGTACAAAATATTTAATATTCATGAGCACATATCTTAAGTTATGAATGATGTACATTCATATAACTTGGCACAGGGGTAGAGAACATAAGTACTGTTTAGATAAGCGTGATGTGGGGTCAGCTTTTAACAAAATCAAAATACTAATTAATGCATGAGTTACCTTTATAATAATAAATTCATATTTTGTGCAATTTAAGATTACAAATTTAAATTTACAACTTTAAAGCTACACTTATAAAGTTACAACTTGCTTAAATTTGTCTTTGTCTGGTTTCATAATAAATTGATAAATTATAACTATAATAAATTACATAAAGAATTTGAGCTGTTCACCCAGACACATACATCAGCCAAAACCGCAAACGTTACTTTGGAAATTTAAAATCTGATCTATTGAAATTATGGTACTCTACTATTAAGGTACCAACATCCCAAACTTAAAGGGTTTACAATAGGCCTATACTAAACACCAAGCATGAAAAAAGTAACAACAACAGCAGAATATGTTAAAATACCATTTAACAGCATTTTAGACTTAGATACCTATTTAGCATAAATTGCGTAATAATTTGTGAATATTAGAATAATATACCAATAAATTTGTTTGTTTTTTTGGTCCTTTCTCCACATATATTGATTGGGAGGAGCTGGTTACAATAAACAGGAATTAAAACAAGAACGACTTTTGCATTCATTAAAAAAAAAATCAAACTTTTTGAACCTGAGAGCTCTGAAAGAGTTCTAGTAAATATAAAAAAATATACCAACAAAATAAGCTCAGCACAATAGAGACAAATTATGCCATCCTAACCTACATCATAAATAACATCCCCACCCATTGATATCCCACCCTATGATCCGTAATTTGAATCTCTATCCCACCTTATGTCATACAAGCCATCCCATGTGGTTTTAGACATGTCCGCCATCAGACCCACTATTCCGTCCCATATGTCTCATATCTCTTAACAGTACGCAATCCCACACATGTCCAATATTTCATTCCACCTTATTTCCCATTGATATCTTAAGCCACACGCAAACACCACCAAGGACGTCATCCATGTCATCACACCCTATACTCCATACGTCACTAAAACATATGAACCATAACATCCGACCCTTGAGTCTGTCCCACCTTTATGCTCCATAGACAATAACTCATATACCCTCTCATCCATTTCCCATATACCTTTCCACACACGACCCATAATACAACCCACCCTCCTTATCTTATACAGGTGCGCGATCATATCCACCATACATCATCCCACCCCGTGCCATATGACAAACCTATGTTAAACGTGCCATCCCACCCTATATCAACATGTCATCCCACAACTTCCTATGTTACACGTGCCATCCCACCCTATATCAACATGTCATCCCACTCTTATTCCCATATGACAACTCCCTATGTTACACGTGCCATTCCACCCTATATCAACATGTCATCCCACTCTTATTCTCTTATGATAACCCCCTATGGTACACGTGCCATCCGACCCTATAGCTACATGTCATCACACTCTTATTCTCATATGATAACCCCCTATGTTACACGTGCCATCTCACCCTATATCTACATGTCATCCCACTGTTATTCCCTTATGACAACCCCCTATGTTACACGTGCCATCCAACCCTATATCTATTCCCAAATGACAACACGTGCCATTACGAGACTTGAATATCATTTAATATTTTAAATAACTTTTTTTATCTCTGTAAAGGGGCACCTTGTAAACTTTATAAAGAGGATGGGGGAGGAAACGGCAGTTTATGTCATGACAATGGTCCTGCATGTCCTATTTCAAAGCTGCTCCACTAATGAATTTTAAGGTGGCTTGCACACTTAAAAAGGCCCTATTTGAACAAGTTTATTTACAAATTATAAGCTGAAAAAACAAAGGCGAAATATAGAATGCTGTTGGGTCCCCAATTTGTATGCGATATTTGTGTTCCTTCGCTTAAAAAAGGCACTTGTCCTCTTTGAAAGGGCACTTTTCTTCTCTATCTTAAGAAGTTGGGGGCACGTTCCCCTGTGCCCCACGTTCCGCCAACAAGCACATAGTTTTCCAGGCAGGTGATTCACGCTACCCCTTATTGCCTCCACCCTGTCCCTTTTCTCTATCCTCTACATTTTGTTTATTAAAAAAATACACTTTTGAAATTTTCTTTTTAATATTTTGGACCCCTTGATAAATCGTACCAAAATTTACGATAATTTCAACAAATTTTTCCCTCAATTTTGTTAGTTTTCATAATTTCCCAATTTCACCTCTCAACAGGAAAGAAAGGATGCATCCGAGAAGGCGAAATCCTCTTGGAGGGACAGTTTTTCCACTGTCCCCGCTTCCTGCACCTCCAGTTTTTGATTTTTGATGAAGAAAAAAAAACCTCTTTAGCTTTTGAGTTATGGCTAGATCACAAACTTCATCCGTTGTTGATTTAAGCAAAATTTTGTGGTGTATGACTGGGCGAACAGCTCAAAATCTTGTTATAATTGCTTAAATTTCTTTCTTAAATTTAAGTCACAGAAAATCATGAGAAAGTATGTTCTTGCTAGAATTTAATCAGGGATTGCGGTAAATAAAGACGCATACAGATTTGGTCAAAATAATTATGATAGAAAATAAAAAGGATTTAAAAAAGAGAATATTGTACGTTCGACTTGTAATACATTACAAAATTTGCATAAAATATGCAAATTGATGCAAGAGATTGCGTGTATAGGCAACATTTGCTACATTGATTCAAAATCCATTAAGGAATCATGAAAACGAATTTCCCATCAAATTCGCATTTTTTTTTTTTTTTTCTTTAATGAAATCCCACTTTTTTTAAAGAAATCCCAAAAGCAAACGAACTTCTTTGATACAATTATTGGTTTGGTATAGGGGTTTTCAAGCCACCGACACCAAATTACCAACACACAAATTACACTTTTAAGACAGCAGATATCAGAATTTATTGTGTCTGGCACCCATCAAAGAAAAAATACATTGAGTTGATCGAAAATGTTCAAAGGATAGCCACCAAACGTATCCCACATCTGCGTAATCTGCCATATCCTGACAGGCTTAATAATCTGAAACTACCAACATTAACTTACAGAAGAGCAAGAGGTGATATGATTAAAGTATATAAGATGGTCTCACATGTATATGCTACAAAGTAGCAAATATAGTACCTATTCGTAATAATACTAGAACAAGAGGTTCTAAAAACAGGAAAATTCTCAATCACATTCATTCACCAGCGTTCTACAATTTTTTCTCCAATTGGATTTGCAATGGAATAATTTACCTAAGGAGGTCGTGGAAGCATGTAATCTACATTTGTTTAAAAACAGGCTGGATAAGCACTGGTGTAATCGGGCTTTTCGCTTTCACTTCAAGGCCGAGAGTCACGAATTACTTGACACTTCTAGATCTGGAATCTCAGGCTACTAGCCTTTCGTCCAGGAAACATCATAGGTATTATTTGCAATTATGCCAATAAATAAAAAACAAAAATTATGCTATATGATGAATCTGACCAGATGATCTTGCAATTATGCCACTAAATACACAACATGATGAGCAATTGTGCTATAAGATAAATAATATGTTGCAATTATGTCACAATTTCAGGTAAATAATTGATAATGCCTTAACTGGCAAGTTGGTAACTTACGGCTGGTATAAGCAACAAGTCAGCTACAGTAAGTAGGCCTAGTGCAGTAGTATTGCAATTTGGCAACGTCTTCAACACCTATTGAAAAACACAACAATAAGCGAGGCTACTCCGAGGGGAAATAACAGCACAATAAGGCTTTCTACAGCTAACAGCGCGTAGTCCCGGAATGCGAGGCATTTTATGAGATATAATTTATTCTGCCTGTAAGTGTTTCACATATTTGTAAAAACGTAGTTTAATTTGCCTGGTTATGTACATAAATACATAAAAGGAACTAAACTTTGCTGTATGGGATCACAACCACCTGCAAGTATTTAAAAAATATATAAATCAGCTTTTTTATAAAACTGATTTAGGTCCAAGGCAAAAATTATGTAATTTTGCGCAAAACGGTAAATTCTATCCTTATCCTTATTCCATATTTTTAGCTCGACTGTTCGAAGAATAATCGGGCTATTCTACTAACCCCGGCGTCGGCGTCTGGTGAAGTTTTGGTTAAAGTTTCCATAACTTTAAGTTACGAATGGTCTACATTCATACTGACTTGGCATATGGATAGAGGACATGGGTACTGATCAAATGATCATAATTGGAGGGTTGTGTGTGCATATTTATTAGCTTATTTGCATAGCAATACAAATATTTGTCAAGTTAAAGTTTTGGTTAAAGATTTTGCTTAAAGTTTTTGGTCAAAGTTTTCATAACTTATGAATGGTGTACATTTATGTGACTTGGCATAGGGGTAGAGGATATGGGTACTGATCAAATGAGCACGATTTTAGGGTTGTGTGTGCATATTAATTAGCTTATTTGCATAGCAGTGAAAATATTTGTCAGGTGACGGTTTTTATTTTTTGGCTTAATTTGGCTTCTTTTTTTTTATAAACCTGATTTAGGTCTAAGGCGAAAATTATGCAATTTTGCGCAAATTGGGTAAATTTGATCCTTAATCTATGGGATT
Organism: Chiridota heheva; assembly: GCA_020152595.1. NCBI lineage: Eukaryota > Metazoa > Echinodermata > Holothuroidea > Apodida > Chiridotidae > Chiridota > Chiridota heheva. Next base: position 1,011,928 of record JAIGNY010001629.1, on the reverse strand, counting down.
ATAATCATTTTTAGTTCGACTGTTCGAAGAATAGTAGGGCTATTCTACTACCCCCGGCGTCGGCGTCGGCGTCCGGTAAAGTTTTGGTTGAAAATTTATAACTTAAGTTATATATGGTGTACATTCATATGACTTGGCATAGGGGTAGAGGACATGGGTACTGTTCAACTGAGCATGATTGGGCTGTTGCTAATTACCTTATTTGCGTAACAATCAAAATATTTGTCAGGTTAAAGTTTTGTTTAAAGATTTTGGTTAAAGTTTTCATAACTTAAATTATGAGTAGTGTACATTTATGTAACTTGGTATAGGGGTACTGTTCAAGTGGTCATGATCAGGGGTTGTGTGCATACTAATTAGCTTATTTGCATAACAATGAAAATATTTGTATCTATAACATCTCATAAATTAAAGTGGATGTGGGAATTTTGTTTGCACAAATAATCATATATGTGAAGAGCAATGTCCACACTTATATTGAGGTAAAGTGTGCATATTAAGAAGGTTATTTGCATAACAATAGACTTTCGTACAAAATGTTAAATATTCATGAGCACATAACATAAGTTATGAATGATGTACATTCATGTAACTTGGCACATGGGTAGAGGACATAGGTACTGTTTAGATAAGCGTGATGTGGGGTTGTGTGTGCATACTAATTAGCTTATTTGCATAACAATGAAAATATTTGTATCTATGATATCTCTTAAATTAAAATGGGAGCGGAGATTTTGTTTACTAAATTATCATATATGTGAAGAGCATTGTCTACACTCAATGGTGAGGTGTAATGTGCATATTAAATAGGTTATTTACCTAACAATAGCCTTGCATACAACATATTTAAGCTGAGATAATAACTTGCCATTTGGTTCAGTGGTAGAGGGCATTGGTACTGTTCAGTTGAGCAAAATTGGGGGATTGTGTGTGCATAATAATTAGCCTATTTGCATAGCAACGAAAATATTTGTATATGTGGTATCTCTTGAATTAAAGTGGGTATGATGATTTTGTTTAAACAAATGATCATGCAGTATATGTGAAGAGCATTGTTCACACTTAATGGTGAGGTATAGTGTGCATTTGCTGCAATATGTTTAACCTGAGATCAAATATATATGGCTTATGACTTACTAACTTCACATTTCTAGTTTTGTTAAGATATTGACATTTCTGACAGGAATAGCAATAAAAGTGTTGTCTTGCCTTGAATAAAGAAGCAAGTAAAAGGTTCCTCGCTTCTAAAGAATGTTAAATTAGAGGTTTGGGAAATGTAAACAATAAACAGAATGTGGGGTAGAAGATGACATGATGATAAAGTAGCTGAAGGAATTAGGATGAGGTCATGTTGGGCAGGGTGGAATTGTATGTAGGGCAGGGTGCAGTGGGATGTTGGTCAGGATGTGTTGGCGTGTTAAACAGAGTGGATTGACATGTAGAACGGGGTGGGTTGGCATGTGGTACATGATGGGTTGGCATGCGGAACAGGATGGACATGTGGGACAGGGCGGAATGGCATGTGGTGGGATGTCATCTGGATTTCAGTTGTGATGGCATGTGGGTCATGCAAGTGGTGGAATGACAAACAGTATCTGGTTTTCAGGTGTGAGTGCATGGAGTACAGGCGTAGGATGACATTTGGGACAGGTTGGGATGGAATGTGGGACAGTCTGGCATATATATGCATTATTAGTGGTGAGGGGATTTGTATCGTTTCCAATGTCTAGTTTGTCATACGTTAAGCAATATTGTTTCGCATAATTTTGCTTATTGTATGTTATTGTACATTTTTCATGCTGCTTGACTTTGCTTGACATACATATTTTCTTAAATTGGAAGTTGTATTAAAATCCAGAATGTAGTTCTGGAAATGTGTAGGGGCTGGGGGAGGGTACAGGTTTGAAAGGGGGTTGAATGGCATTCTTTCATTGACATTGGCAATTATGGGCCTCTCCTTTCTTTGTTATTCAATTGATAGAATTAAAAGAGGTGTTGTTGTTATAAAGACTGCTACTGACTCACTGCTACTAAAGAGAGTTACTGGTTGAGGTAACCTTGAACTTTTTTGTCTTAAATATCTGGGAAAACTATATTTTGAAGCTTGTAGTGCAAATGAAAATGTAAGTGCATCTTTCAAAGCTCAAGTAATTTGAAATCATCTGCCCCCGCTACCCTATTTCTGTATACTTTCCTCTCTAATCCCATTCTCTATACTAGCTTTAAATAGTCGAGCACACTGTCCTTCTGACAGTTCTAGTTAACATAATAATTGGCCGAAAATGCAAACCAGGCTATGAGAAGATATGGGTATACAACTAGAGCATAGTCCTATAGAGGGGTTTCATCACGTGACTTTAACTCAGTGGGAGCTATTTTACATGGCAGAGCTTTTTGCGTGTAGTATTTCACGCGTCTGATCTTCACACAGCTCAGTCACATCTACAGAAATATAACAAGGTTAGATACCTAACTTTGACGTCAGAGTATCTACCTTATAATATATCTGTGATCACATAACACGTAAAACAAACAGATTCTGATCTAAAACACGCGCTAGCACGCGCTGGTGATGAAAACACACGCTGGGCATGTAAAACACGTGATGGGCATATAAACACGCGCTGGTTAAAATGAACTGGCCAGATAGATTAATTTTTTAGTATAAAATGTTATTTTAAAGAAAAAATTATCCTCCAAGTAAACTTAATCAGTAGATTATAAACACGTCTATTAGTTAGTGCAACCAACCGCACAGCAAGATTCCGGCATACGACTTACAAAAGTAATCTCAACATGCAGACGCATGTAAGTGTACAGCAGACGACAATCTCTCCTACAAAATGGCGATGTAAACAAAGTCATGTGACCTAATGACGTCAACTGAAACATCTTATATAGATAGTGTTGCGTGTTTAATAAACAATCATAAATTAATACTCAAAATTATTCTTAAATAGCATCATGTCAAACTTTTTTTTTATGTGCCTAAAATGAATAATAATACTAAATCAATATTTCTTAGAACATGATTTTATACATAGACGGGATGTGCCTAATGAAAGTGTGTGTAGAAGGTGGGGGAGGGCGTTGGAGGGTTAAAAGTGGGAACAATCCTAAAATCACGCTAATATACCAAAAATTACCACATAATGAAAAAGATTAACATTGAGAAAAGTGGGGAGTGGGGGAGGCAAGGGTCCATTACTCCTCCCAAATCCCGCCTATGCAATTTTACATACAGTATATATAAAAAGCATTACCTTTCCGAAAGAGGTAGATTTCTTTGACCTAGTCGCCCGACAGATGTCTTGGACAGTCCGAAGTGCATGCATGCTAGAATCCAGAACAAAAAAACAGCAACATGTTCCGCGTCATTTGCTTGTTAAACTTCATCCATTGACATTAACCCAGCTTGACAGACAGCAACACGTCCATGAAGTGCCATGATCAAATTCATAACAAAATATATCAAACTTTCCTGCTTCTTCAATTTTCAAACTTCTTTTCCTGTATTGAATGGCAGCTTCCTGCATGGACATTGCCCCAGCCGGACAGACAATATGACGCCTCTGAACAGCAGAAAAGGATTACAAATTTAAAATAATGCAAAATGGTATAAATCGCTTTATATATCTTCGTGAAAATTAAAACGATTTTGTACCAAACTTGCTCAATCTTTGATGAATTCTTTCTAATACTGTGCTCTTTCCGTTATTGTATATATGGAGAGGTATAGGCAACATTTAGATTTAAAATCCACTAAAAAAAACATGAAAATGCGAAAAAATATCAAAATCGGTTAATATTTTACATTTTACAGTTTTCTGAAGTTTTGTGCAATAACGGCAAATATGCAAAAAAATGTGTTACTCTTGTGACGTATGAACGGGACAGTCTCTAATTTCTTATGTAAATTGTGTCAAAAATGTGTATAAAATGCCTCCTGCCATTTCTCATTGAAAAAGGAAGATAATTCTAATGAAGAGGATTTTATCTTTCTCATACCCCAACCAACCTCAAGCAGTGGAGAAGTCATTTTGAACAATTTGAACAAGGTCTGAATTGACAGATTTAAGGGAAGAAATATAAACAGATATTGGCCTAAATAAAAACAAAAGATTTTTGAAGTGTTTTTATTCCTGTTCATCTGTCAATCTGTTCATACGTCATATTTTTCAATGTATTAAACAAAATTTCACACTTTGATTACTCATAACTTGAAAACTACACATGCTATTTTCAAAATTCAAAGTCGAATACACTCAGAATTTAATGTTCTTTTCGATATGTGATTACACAGAAACTTTTGTACCTTTCAAATTTATAATTGGGGAAAAGAAAACCCCAGCCCTGCAGCCCAGGAGAATAAAAAGTTGTTTAGATCTATAGGCTACAAGTAGTGCTAAATATATTTCATTCCTATTTTGACATATAGTGACAAATGTGTATGCGTTAACTGCAAAAGCTTTTTTCGTTTTGACACACTGACGAATGTGCTTAAAGGATTAGTTTAGTGGTCAAGCATGTTCATCTTATGTGAAAGAGGACTTCAACAGAAACAAAATGGTGAAGAAAGCATTTAAACATAACATAACATAACAAGATGACAGGCTAAGACGGGTGAATCACCCCATAAAAAGCCCAAACTAACACCCACACCACCACAACAACAACAAAACGCCCAGAGTTAGTAAAGAACTTATCAATGTTGACTTTGAAATTGTGAACAGAATTGGAGCTAAGTACCCATTCAGGCAAACCATTCCACTCAAACATCTTATTCCGCTAAGGAGATATTCAATTTAAAGCTCTATCAAATCTGTATATACAGTAGTCATTTCCATACAGATTTGACGAGCTGTAAACCTGAATAGCCGCCTATCTCCTTAACGGAATAAACTATTTGAATGCTTTCTTCACCATTTTTTTTGTTTCTTTTAAAGTTCTCTGCTTGAACCTTGAACTACAATCCTTTAATCATGTGTTATATGTTCGATAATCTGAATCATCTTTCCATCGATTTTTATAATTGGATAAACTGTAAATCATAATCAAGAAATGGCACAAATACGAAATGCAGATATTTGTAAATCATAGTAATTTGCATTCAAACATTGGTAATGCATATTCGTCATATATTGTTCGCGACTATATATTCTTCACTATGTCCAAAGGGAAATTTGTCAACAATCGTTCATTAATCAAAATTATACTTTTGATAGTTTTTCAAACTTCTTAAAAAAAAAAAAAAATGAATGTGGTAAATAATTATTAGTTATTAGATTATATTTGCATAATAACCCGGCCCGCAGCAAGTATACGGCACGGGGACCGTCCCCTCCCCTGCAAAGGTATTAAACAAATAAATATAACACAAAGGTATATGCATAATCTGCTTAAGTGTCCCCTCGTAAAATCCTCCCCCTCCCATCTAACGAAAAGTCATGGCTACTGGCCTGATAATAACAAATGAATACATGTTTGAAGTGTTCGTAAAATCTGTCTGCAATTAAGACTGCAAGCCATGATCTGTAGAAGGAAGGCAAATGTCTACAAGACTTACTTACCTCAACCTTGGTAAGAAAAGTAAGAATTAAGCATTGAGTACTTTTCGGAAGAGATCGATTTCCCTGTCCGACTGCCTGATAGATAGCAAGCTTCAAGACATCCCTAAAGGGCCATGCATCAAATCCAGAATCAAAAGACATCAAAATTTTCCATGCTTGCATTCATTGGCATTGCCTCACCAAGGCGTCTCTGAAAAGGGATGAAACAAGAAAAAAGCGGTGAATCGCAATGGACATGATAGAACAGTAGAATCTGAGTTATTCATTTAGACTTCTTTTTTTTGTTTTATCAGTTTGTCTTTATTCCGCTTAACTTCTATGCGCTCAGAAAATTAATTACCATATTGATTTAGGTCTAACCGCAATTTTGAGCAAACCTGTGTGAAATTTTTGAATACTCTTACCGATATTCTATAGGATTTTCAAAATACGGTAAGGAAAAGGAAAGCCAACACAGGCTGCCAGGAGAATTAAAGGTTGTACAATTAGCATGTTGAGTATTTGTCAATAGTTTTAAATTAACACTCAAAATTATACTTACATATTGTGTCAAGTTTCTTTAAGAAAAACAAAACATGAATAAGCATGGCAAATCAGTCCTTCTTAGATATTATGCTATAAAAATAAAATATTAAAACATTAATTACCTTTTCTAAGAGGTTGATTTCCCCGCCTGTAGACAGAAAGCTTCAAGACGCTCCGAAGTGCCATGATCAAATCCAGAATAAAAAATATCAAAATTTCCCGCGTCTTTGGCTTTTCAAACTCCCTTTCATACATTCATTGACATTTCACACATGTGACCCCATGTAATCTCAATCAATAATGTTAAAGGGGCACTGCACCGAAAAGTGAGGACACAATTTTTCAGAGACTCACAAATATTCCGCAAAGCTTTTTGATCGTCGTGGAGAGCTTCGAAACTTCTCTAACACCAATTTTATATACGAAGTAGCAATCTGAGATTCATAAACAATATAGAATTATCACTATGGGAGGTAAAACAGGTCAATGAATATTTGAAAATTTACCACAAGACCGTGATCTAACCTTTAAAATTGTTCTTTCTTTCCCATTTTCAGAACATCTTTTGTCAGAAAGCCCATTTTAGGGATTAAACGAATCGGTTCGCTGCCCACCTGCCCATTATCGCATTGGCTTTGCCCGGCGTAAGTACGGTAGTCGGGAAGGTGCATAACAAAAATTAATCACAATACCTGTCAATGCACATACGCTTAAAAGAATTAGCTGCCATGCATGCACCTTACAATCTTCCGTAATATTACCAACTGGCCAATGCATACTTTGAACAAACAACTCGATATCATTATTATGACCATCCATGCTATGACTCAAAGATCCATGGACAGGAAGCAACAACTTGAGCTTAATTGGAAGAAAATATGGTTCATCAAGATGGATTAACAATTGACCATTTTAAAGCATTTCGAGGCATTATTTGAATAAATTATGCAAATATTTCCCCAACAAGTGTTCCCCAAACACCGTTTTTCACAAACGTAACGTGTATGTTAAAAAATTTTAGGAATTATGGCCCTGGCATGGGGCAAATTCAATTGGTAGGGCCTTGGATGCCATCCAAACAGGGCCAGGGACGAAACTAGAGAAGAGGGATATTTTTTGTTATGCCCGTGGGTCATCTACAGAAGCAAGTTGAGAAAAAAAAAATCGGGTTTATACGCTTGTGCAGCATGTAAACGGCTCAGGCAGTTGACAGTAAATCCGCTGGGAAAAACGGAAGTCTGAGAGCAATAACAGTTCGGACTTTAACGAAATATTCATCTCAAAAAACGATTTGGATTATCAAACCTGACCTACACACACTTTCCGGCAGAATCTAAATTTCTAATATTTTTTTTTAATTTAAAAGTACATAAGCTTTTGAAAAAAAATGGAAAAAATTGGCCTCATAATTATGTCCCCCACTTTGTGAAGGAGAATTATGGACCTGATTTAAACTGTACTGATACAAACAATGACGACACAATAGGTGCAGGAGATGGAGATCGGAGCCCTCACATTGCCAAAATATAACACAATCTTAGATCCCCGCCCCCGCCCACACACACTACTTGAAGCTAGCTATATAATGCGCCACTAAATCCAGGCTGCCAGGCATCCAGGTGTGCGAAGTTATGTCACATCCATATCAAATTCCTAGATAACACAACTATATATTTCATTTTTATCTAGTGGGCGCCCCAGACCTGTGAATTTAAAAAAGAGGAGGTACAACTGAAATTTTCTGGCAGTATCAGTGACGCTGGAAGGGCCACTGATCTCAAAGCGTGACCAGGTGACCCGGAATCTGAAGCCCCGAAAGCTACTCGACATGTAGATGTGATCATTTCAACTTGGGGTAAGCATTATATTGGCCTATATACGTTAATTTTGAGACAAATATGGACTGGTACGGTGCCTGTAGCACAAGCCGACTTCACCTATCGAACGTTTGTGTGTGTGTGTGTGTGTTTATATTCTGAGGACCAGCTACGGGATACACACCAATAAACATAGGACATTTTTAAAAGTCAGGACCGAAAAGACCAGAAGACAGTCCTGGGACTTTTTAATGAGTTTTCATGATTAATAGGGGCTCCATCCTAATCTATTAATTTCGAGCTGGTCTTGAAATTAAAATGTGTTCCAAATCTGTGTTTGTGACATACGCATCAATATGTGAGATATGAGGAACATAGACATAATTAATATGAGACATGTAGATAGCGCCACCAAAATTACCAACAAGAAAAGTGGAACTGTGTTGTGACTTCATGAGTTGTCAATGAGTGATTTTCACTTTTTTTTTTTTATTTTATCGGCAGATAAGTTTCAAATAACATTTCAGGCTATTCATGCTTTATCAATTTTTTGAAGTTTATGTTTTCATCGATTTAGGTTGTTTTGAAAAATTAGTCTTGAAAGTATGCACTAGTCTCCAAATGGTCCCATGTTGTAAGGGACGGAAATGGTGGTCCTGGAATTGAAGGGGAAGTACCTATGTGTGGGTGTAAGTCACACAATATACATCACAAAATACCCCGATCTTTCGTGTTCTGGTAGGAAAAGTATCCCAAATTGGTCACTTGTACCATATAGTTTCCAATAGGGGCAAATAATTAGTTCCGTGCTACCTTAATTGCGTTATATGGACTTTAAAAGTTCGGATAGAAAACTAACCCATAGATTATGACCCCGTTACGGGATTATATGGGGTAAGAGCGCTAGTCAGACATGTCAGAGGGTTGTTAAGATGAAGGAAAGCTCGATAAATAAGACACATCTTCGATTAGATAGTTGTGACCCCTGTTTGCGGCTTTGATGTTGATATTTCAGTATTCTGAGCTTCGGTTTTATTTTGTATATAATAGATGTATACTACATGCTATAGCTGATTGCGAGAATATTAATACGCATTGTGAAGTGTCAGAAATAATGGTTTGTTTACGCCGGGTCCACTGTTGTGCATACGTCTTAGTAGTGGGATATCCTATAAGGCTACAATCCCCGACAAAATATATTAATGACACAAAACACTCGAGATTCACGTCTTATTTAATTCACGTCCTTTTCGCATAAAAGCGCATACCACCCACAACCCCCACCCCGCCGTTTTTGACATGGAATATCAGATCAACTATACATCAAAGGCTATTTTTATTTCACTTCCCAGATGAGGTCATCTTGATAACTATACATCAAAGGCTATTTTTATTTCACTTCCCAGATGAGGTCAATTTATCTTTAAAGCAAAAAAAAAAGGCTTTGCATGTAAAAAGTACACAATTTTTCATGTTTTTTGTGACAGACGGAAAATGGTACAAGATTGTCATATTTTGGGCTAAAATATCTTTGAAGCATAAGAACTGTAACAGAGGGCAACTCAAATTTCCATCACAAAATAAGTGGAAATGTTACATGTACCTTTTGTTTCCCCAAACTTCAAGCCATGATAAAAAATATAAAAAATCGAAGTGCATTAGAAGAAAAAAGCAAAAACAGTTTATGAAAGCTTGATTAGTGTACTATCGAAAAAAATGATTTACAAGTAAAACGTATACTTTGAAAATTCATGCATTTGCAGCCCTTATCCGGAATTAGCTATATCTTTCAAACCGTAGTTTGATGTATATGTAAAAACAGTTTTTATTACTTTGCCTTGTAGTAAAGAGCTATTACATGGATTGTGTAGTTATAACAGTTTTTATAAGGTTATATTTTTAGGTCGTAGATATTATAATTTCAAGGTTGAAAGAAATGTTCTTGCCTAGTTGTGCTCTATTTCTAAATAGAGAAAGAAAATGGCTCCTTTTTATATAGCCATATAAATCAAACCTAAAGAATTGGCCATATACTGCATGTTAATCAAATTGTATATACCCATATAATGCCACATCTGTAAATCAAATTGTTTACAGCCATATTTCATATGGAAAATTTCAGCACAACTTGTATACAGATTTATATGGACAGCATGAAAGTTTATATAATAAGATATAACTTTTTATATATATATCTGGTGACCTAAAATTATATATGTCATATAAAGTTTTATAAAGTTTTATATCTATAAAATGTTATGTCATATAAAATTTTATAAAATTTATGTCTATATCTATCTATATATGCCATATAAAATGTTATGTCATATAAAGTTTTATATCTATATATGGCCATATAAAATGTTATGTCATATAAAGTTTTATATCTATATATGGCCATATAAAATATTATGGTTTGGTTGGTTTGGTTTGTTCATGTTTAACGGCACAACGACAGTCAGAGTTAGATATAAAGTCACTGATATCAAGAAAGCGCCTCTTGAAACACGGACGGGATAAATCTGTCAGTGGCATTTCTATCCCGTTTCAAGGACAAATTGATGCCTGCTCAACAATGACATTTCCGGGAAATTTGAAAATCTCGCTGATCTGTCAGTGTAACTTTCTCCTCAAACTTCACCTATTTTGCACGCACATGAACCATCGCACTGTTTGACTTTGATCACCGTACAATCACTTACTGCAAACGGACAATAACCGACTTTTTGATAGGCAAGTTAATGTTGTTTCAAATCAAAAAGAAGTGAGTTAGATTTATGTTTTAAGTTTTTTTTTTTTAAATAGGTATATGAAAGTATGTCTAGTTGTCAGTAGTTGATCATGATTTGTCTTGGGCTCAGCTCATTCTGGAGGTCGGACATCCGGGAATGTTGTGGTGCACGGTGACGTAACAATGCTTTTTTGACGATCTCAAACTTTATTCAAAGGGGAAAACAAACAGTCAGTTATCATTGCAATTAATGGGAGAAAAACCTATATTTTTGTCATTTTGCTAAAAATACTTGACATAATTTATTTTTCTTAACAAATATTGTGTATTAGACAGTAGTTTTCAATATATATGAGTACCATTAATTTTCGCTGACTGGCTGAGGCGACACAAGTATTCATAAAAAATATCCCATTGACTGTAATGATAAAGTTTCCCTTTCCAACTTGGCAAAACCGTACTGAGCCCGTACACGGTTACGTCGAACCGACCGCCTTAATAGCAAATAGCCTAACGTCGTTGACTGTGATACAGTAACAGAATAGTAGGGACCATTAACGTTAGGCCACATCAGTGTTGCGCTAGTCTTACGTTAGTAATAGTAGTAGTACTGTAGTCTGTTGTGGTACTGAACTTGGGCTGTAGGCCCTAGTGCTAGTTTAACACTCGATAGGTCTAACTTAGAACCTAACAAAATGAAGAAATTGGAAGTCAGGACTAGAGCCTGGAGGTAGGTGTCTAACGTTAGGGCATTCATAGGCTAGATCTGAGATGTTGGGTTAGAAGTTCATGCAGCTAAGCATAAGTAATAAATTAAAAATATATTTTTGTTTGCAAAGAAAGGGCATTTGCCCAACGTTAGTAGGGCTAATTGTTTTCGTTGTCAGAAATATCTGCATGTAATACTCCCGCCAGTACCATCGTACAACTTATGTGCAGACTCATAACACATAATTCAAAGTATCCACTACGCCCGCACAGGCGCAGTTGAAGTAAATAATCTTCGTTGCATCGTTTTTGCGCACTACGAGTACAATTATGCCTGCAAACAAAGGACAAGTTTTTACTCCACTACGACTACACATGCAGAGGAAGGACAAGTTTATGATAGTACTTGGCCTCCTATCCTGAAATGTTGAAACATTTATAAAAAGAAAAGAAGGACTCTTTTTGTCCCTCAAAACCAACAACGACTCCACCTTCAAGATCATGGAGAGGGTATACCTTCAGAAGTGCACTCCCTGTCGTACTGATGTTTTACCTTATTCTGTATGTTGTTTGAAGCCCATCCCTGTCTTCAAAAACAGTAAATTTAGTTGATGAGTTTGTTATCTTTTGTCGAAGAAGGAGAAATATACGATTACACTAACTTTGGCCCACTTGTACTATAGGCCACACTTGAAATGGCAACCATAAGGGTCATTTATGTTAGATTGTATAGGAAAAACCTCATTATTTTTGTTAAATTTTGATTCTTATTTGAAGACTTGCATTCTGGGTCATGAAACTTAGAAATGGGAAGAAAAATTCCTTGACAATCCATTCCCTGCAAAAAATGTTCAAAAACTTTCCTCCTAGGGAACAAAACTGGAAATCTTTCATAATTTTGCAAAAAGGTCACGCAATTCCGCGCAGCTGCGCACCATCCAAATCAGTGTTTGCAACTGCACAAATTGTAATTTGTGTAATCTTTTGCTTGTTTTTAAGTTTCGGGAATATCCGCATTGTCAAGACAATTCGATGGCACAAAATCGTTTGTGAAAAAAATAGTAAATTTCAATTTCAGTAGTTTCACAATCTGAGCCAAAATATTGCCAAAATGTTGAAATTCCCACTTACACCAGTGATAAAATTAAAATGCCATATTTGTTTTCCTAAATGCCTAAAATCACAAATGCAGCTTACATTATTGCAGGCTAATTTTCATAAGATTTGTACTCGAAAGTCTTGTTAAACACTATTTTCCCCATTCTGAGCTGCTTCGGCGCAGAATTTCAATTTTCAAGTTGACCACAATGACCATTTTGTGTTGATACAGTACAAAGGACAGGATTTACCCTATTTGCAGCTTAAAGAAATCCGTGTGACAAGATAGGCATGTATATGTATAATAAACAAAGCTGCAACTGCGATCTTTGTTAAAATGAGTGGAATCTGTTACCAGTGCTTACGAAAAAATTACAGTATACCAGTTATTGTTTAATTTCATCGTATTGTAAATCCAGAAAAGAGCAGGTTCTAGTTACGGGCAAAAAGGTCAGTTGAAGCACTTCAAATGTAAATAAGAGAGAAATCAGTACAACATACAACTGTTAAACATTTACGATAGTGCTTTGAGATTAATCAGTATTTCCCTTTCTCAGTTTAACTGACATGTAGTAAGGTCTAGGCTCAAGCATGTAATTCACAAGGCAGTGAAGGCTTTTAAATTAAAAAACACCCATCAAATGAATAGATAAAATTATATTCCGCTCTTTCTTTGTTTACAGGTAATATCTTGACCGTTTCAGAGCACTTGCTGTGACTGGTAGTGAACATGGTGCATTCAAAATGAACCGGCTGAAGTTATTCCTTCTTTCCCTATTTCTTGAAGTGAAATGTTATCACATTCTTCAACACGTAAGGAAAGCTGGGTTGATGAAAAGCCTACATCATCATGAAATTTACAACAATGATTGAAAACAACACATGACCAAAAGTATAATTATGTTAATTTCTGCTTTCATTTTCCCCCAACTCCTCTGACAGAAAGAAATTGTATCCAACTTTCTGAAGAAGTTTTCTTTGTGGTCGTTATAGGTGTATCACGGGGCATTGTCAATTTTTTGAGATCACAGAATACATGTATATTAACCATTCCTTTCTAATTACTAAAGATCCAAAACAGAAAACATCTAATTCCTTGTTACTTATGCCACTTTGTTAGTTAAAAATTGTTGATTAATTGTCATAAGTTAATTACAACAGGGATACTGTTATAAACTTTGAAAAGGAATTAGTTTAAGGCTAGCTGCTTGTCTTTCCACAAATTATTATATTTTGCAATTGTTGTTACAAACAGTCTGCCACCTTTGTTTATCTCCAGTTACATCCTCTTATTTAAGAATTATCTGTGAAACAAATTATATTCTTTGTCTCTTTGAATCATCTTTTGTATGATAGAGAGGTTTCTGTAGGGATCAAGGACATTTTCTTGGTTAATTTAAGGACTATGGACATCTAGCACATTTAAAATATGTGAAAGAGCATGAAAATCTGAGTGGAATACAGTAGTTTTTAGAATTTGTAAAAAACTTATTAAGTTTTCAAGTTATGACCAAACAAAGTTTTAAAATTTGACAATTTTTGTGGAATGTCTGATATAGTAAGAAGAACACATCTGAAATCTTTATGTAATTCTTTAAATTCTGTGCTTCAAATTCAGCTACTTGTGAATTTTAGAATGCCTATTTTAGATAAATGATGATTTAGGGTATGACCAAATTAAAAAAAAAAAAATTGCCCTCAATCTATGCTATATTTTAAACATAATTAGCAGTGGACTGGAATAAAAAAACATTGGTTTTACGAAAGGTGACGAAAGATCCGTCCCCCATTGATGTCAATGATGATGTCATTGTGCAATAACAAGAAATAATTTAAAATGCTGTAAATTGGTAAATTTATAGTCATTTAACCTAAGTTACAAAAAGTGTGATAGCTCCATGGTGTCAGTCACCTCTTCAGTTACACTTACAGTATCTGATTGTAAGTTGTTTACCAAATCCAAATAGATGATAATCCATTGGTATTATAATGTGTTATTTGGCTCAGTGATGGAACAAAATGTACTGTAGTAAAGGAAAGTACTGTAGTAAAGAAAAGTACTGTAGTAAAGGAAAGTTCTGTAGTAAAGGAAAGTACTGTAGTAAAGGAAAGTACTGTAGTAAAGGAAAGTACTGGCGCAAAGGAAAGTACTGTAGTAAAGGAAAGTACTGGCACAAAGGAAAGTACTGTAGTAAAGGAAAGTACTGTAGTAAAGGAAAGTACTGTAGTAAAGGAAAGTACTGTAGTAAAGGAAAGTACTGTAGACAAGGAAAGTACTGGCACAAAGGAAAGTACTGTAGTCAAGGAAAGTACTGTAGTAAAGGAAAGTACTGGCACAAAAGAAAGTACTGTAGTAAAGGAAAGTACTGTAGTAAAGGAAAGTACTGTAGTCAAGGAAAGTGGAAAGTAGTAGTAAGGAAAGTACTGTAGTAAAGAAGAGTACTGTAGTCAAGGAAAGTACTGGCACAAAGGAAAGTGTAGTAAAGGTACTGGCACAAAGGAAAGTACTGTAGTAAAGGAAAGTACTGACAAAGGAAAGTACTGTAGTAAAGGAAAGTGCTGTGAAGTGCTGTAGTAAAGGAAAGTACTGTAGTAAAGGAAAGCACTGTAGTAAAGGAAAGTACTGTAGTAAAGGAAAGTACTGTAGTAAAGGAAAATACTTTGCATTAAAGATAATTGTGGCTAAGTTAATTGCGGCTCATGATTTTTAGGTTGGTTCTTTGGTGGGTTTTAACAGCATTTTCTCAGGTGCTCCCCAGCGTACGTAATATCAATCTGTTGTCCTTATGATAAGGTAGATGCATTTCAGCTACATAATTATTTAAATTAATTTCAAATTTTATTATGCTATGATCACTTTTTAAATACTTATTAATACAAGTGGGTTAGATACGAATCATATCACGGTCCCTTCCCCCGGGTCCCTTTCCCCCCCCTTCCCCCGGGTCCCTTTCCCCCGGCCCCCTTCTCCTTTGAATATCAAATTAGTAATCTCAAATCCTATCACAGCCTCATCCCCGTATGCCAAATCACGGACCCCCTTTCCTAAATCTTATCACTGACCCCCTCCTCTCGAATCATATCACGGACCCCACCTTGTTTGTTTGTTTGATGAGGTCTTAACGGCACCACGACAACGAAGGTCAGATTGTGCCTGAGAGGTCAGATCATTTAGAGGTAGTAAGGAAAAGAGACCAGGGGAAGAATGAGAGAAATTCAAGAACAACAGCCAGAAAGCTGTGATCGAGAGAGGAGGTGCATGGGTAAAACTAAAAACAAAGTAGAGAGGGGTGGGAGAGGAGAATTAAATATTGTTGTAGAGGGATGCATGCTGAAGGAAGGAGACTATTTTATCTGGAGGATTTTTTTGGAAGAACTCAGCAATTGAGTTGTGGGGAGCGAGAGAAGCTCTGGGAAGGTTGTACAGGGGCAAGCAAGGAGAACGTGTTGGATTGTGAGGATGCAGTGGCAATTGTTACAGAGGGGTTGGGGAACCAATAAGGAGATGGGAGTGAGTGAGGTGGGTGTGACCAATTCTAAGACGGGTAATATGAACGTTGTCGATACGAGAAAGGTTGTTGATGGTGGATTTGATCGGGATTGTGGGCTGGATAACATGGAGTTTGTTATCAATTTGGAAGTTCCATAAGGTTTGCCAGCGGTCACGAACAAGAGAAGCGATAAGCGGTTTGATGTCAGAGAGGGTTTTGGGAAAAGGGGAAGGGAGGAGGTTAAGGGCAAGCTTAGCGGCTGTATCAGCCCTGTCATTGCCAGGGATGCCAACATGGCTGGGTATCCAGAAGAAAAGAACACTTTTCCTGCAGAGGGTGGGAGAAAAGAGTTTCCGGAGGAGGAGGTGGCAGGTGAGGTTATCCCATTTAAGATTGAGTAATGAAGTAAGAACAGCCTTTGAGTCAGAGAACATGGCAAAGTGACTAAGAGGAGAGTACAAGCCCCACCTTGAAACTCAATCCTATCCCAATCCTATCAGGGACCCCATCGAAACCCCTGTATACCCCAAAAACCCAATCCTGCCAAATCACATACACACTGATTCCCAATCCCAAATCACGGGCACCCCTCACCCGCTCCCCAATCTCAAATCTCCCCCACCCTGGAAATCTCAATTCCAATTCACGGACCCCCTCCCCCACCAAATCTTAATCCCAAGTCATAGATCCCCCGAATCCCAAACGTCACTGACCCCCCTCCCCCCTCCCTTTCCATGCACATTTTTGCTGGAACTGCCTGTTACAAGTATGACAAACCACACTAAAATTCAAGTCGAAGAACAAATCAGTGCTAGAATTTCGTCAGTGATATCAATAGTATAAATACACAACACATCATAAGCTTTCAATAAACAAGTTCTGCAGTTTTGCCATTTCCGTTGTTTTGATTATCAGATCTGAGGCTCAACGTGGGCTTAACGCTGGCATTACAGTACTGATGTATGGTACCGTCCGTAAATGGTGTTCTTAGGATCATACCATTAGACAATAGTTTAATACGTGATATCAGTCCCATAAACTAATGTTTTCTTAAATATGACTTTGATTATATTTTTGTTATTTACGGCAATAAAAAGAAATATTCTGTTCAAGTTTCGTTGTATAAAAAGACATAGCACACATTCAGTTGTTATTCAAGTAAAATCTTCCCCCATGTTAGTGTTACGTACGTACATTGCGTGAATCCAGTTAATCTGGGGAGAAGTCTTATTGCTAGAATGCTGTTCTAAACGCTGAATGCAGAAAATCTAGTTGAGTAGTGTTCAGGGGCGGATTCTATTATATCTGGCTATGTAAAATTGTATGTCATATAAAGTTTTATATCTATATCTCGCCATATAAAATTGTATGTCATATAAAGTTTTATATCTGTCTCTGGCCATATAAAATGTTATGTCATATAAAGTTTTATATCCATATCTGGCCATATAAAATATTATGTCTTATAAAGTTTTCTATTTATATCTGGCAATATAAAATTGTATACTTATAGCTGGCCATATCAAACTTTATTATCTATCTGGCTAATTCTTTATATGGCATATATCTGAAATTCATATCAATCCCATATATTGAAATCATATCTGGGCCATATAAGATATTTTATATCTGGCCCATATAAAGGATTTCTGTAAGGGTGGAGACACTATACACATATTGGTATGGTCTATTAGTCAGACACTATCCTTATGCAAAAAATGTGTAGGCCCATTAAATTAAAATTGTTCGTTGAGTTTACTATGTCACCACACCAGTTAGGACCATTGATACATACTGGGGCGTACTTCAATTTCACAACATAACAACTGTTCCATAAACATTAAAAATTAATGTTGTGAATTGTAAGTTCGGTTGCTTTCACTAAAACCATTTATAATTGTATTGTGTGGGACTTTCTATAAGCTTAAATAAAAAGAAAATGCAGAATAAAAAACTTACCAGATATATGTCATTGCACTTGAACTACACTACAAGAACAACTGCTTTGCAATATATACTGTAATGTACATGTTAATCTTTTATCCTTGTGGATACCTGATACACAATGGATGCGTACTTTAATTTTACAACATTTTATAAATCTGAAATTGTACATATTTATGCACCGTTAGGTCTCCACAAGGTATTTCCTTTGGAAACATCTTAAATGATATATATAATCATTCAGGAGACCTTAACAATTCATGCAATAGGTGTTTTCCTTGTGGAGACATACACACATACATACATGCATACATACACACATACACACACTGCATACATACATACATACATACATACATACATACATACATACATACATACATATATATACACATATTTATGCACATATATATATTATATATATTTATATATATATATATATATATATATATATATATATATATATATATATATATATAGAGAGAGAGACATACATACATACGTATACATATGTACATACATGTATATATATATATATATATATACATACATACGTACGTACGTTGTCCTCTCTTTCATACATCGTAACTTTCTCATTCATTACAAAACCTTCATACTTTGATTGACCATAAGTCGGAATCTGTAGGTGCTTCTGCCGTACATTGTCTGTTCAAATAAACAACTATTATACAGAACTGTAGGTGCTTCTGCCGTACATAGTCTGTTCAGATACACAACTATTATACAGAACTGTAGGTCCTTCTGCCTTATATAGTCTGTTCAGATACACAACTGTTATACAGAACTGTAGGTGCTTCTGCCGTACATAGTCTGTTCAGATACACAAATATTATACAGAACTGTTGGTCTTTCTGCCTTCTATAGTCTGTTCAGATACACAACTGTTATACAGAACTGTAGGTCCTTCTGCCTTATATAGTCTGCTCAGATACACAACTATTATACAGAACTGTAGGTCCTTCTGCCGTACATTGTCTGTTCAGATACACAACTATTATACAAAACTGTAAGTCCTTCTGCTTTATATAGTCTGTTCAGATACACAACTATTATACAGAACTGTAGGTCCTTCTGCCTTATATAGTCTGCTCAGATACACAACTATTATACAGAACTGTAGGTCCTTCTGCCTTATATAGTCTGTTCAGATACACAACTGTTATACAGAATTGTGGGTCCTTCTGCCTTATATAGTCTGTTCAGATACACAACTGTTATACAGAACTGTAGGTGCTTCTGCCGTACATAGTCTGTTTAGATACACAACTATTATACAGAACTGTAGGTGCTTCTGCCGTACATAGTCTGCTCAGATACACAACTGTTATACAGAACTGTTGATGCTTCTGCCGTACATAGTCGTTTAAATACACAACTATTATACAGAACTGTAGGTGCTTCTGCCGTACATAGTCTGTTCAGATACACAACTATTATACAGAACTATAGGTGCTTCTGCCGTACATAGTCTGTTCAGATACACAACTATTATACAGAACTGTAAGTCCTTCTGCCTTATATAGTCTGTTCAGATACACAACTGTTATACAGAACTATAGGTGCTTCTGCCGTACATATTCTGTTCAGATACACAACTATTATACAGAACTGTAGGTCCTTCTGCCTTATATAGTCTGTTCAGATTCACAACTGTTATACAGAACTGTAGGTGCTTCTGCCGTACATAGTCTGTTCAGATACACAACTATTATACAGAACTGTAGGTGCTTCTGCCGTACATAGTCTGCTCAGATACACAACTGTTATACAGAACTGTTAATGCTTCTGCCGTACATAGTCTGTTTAAATACACAACTATTGTACAGAACTGTAGGTGCTTCTGCCGTACATAGTCTGTTCAGATACACAACTATTATACAGAACTGTAAGTCCTTCTGCCGTACATAGTCTGTTCAGATACACAACTATTATACAGAACTGTAAGTCCTTCTGCCTTATATAGTCTGTTCAGATACACAACTGTTATACAGAACTATAGGTGCTTCTGCCGTACATATTATGTTCAGATACACAACTAGTATACGGAAGTGTAGGTCTTTCTGCCTTATATAGCCTGTTCAGATACACAACTGTTATACAGAACTGTAGGTGCTTTTGCCGTACATAGTCTGTTCAGATACACAACTATTATACAGAACTGTAGGTCCTTCTGCCGTACATATTCTGTTCAGATACACAACTATTATACAGAACTGTAGGTGTTTCTGCCGTACATAGTCTGCTCAGATACACAACTGTTATACAGAACTGTTGATGCTTCTGCCGTACATATTCTGTTCAGATACACAACTAGTATGCATAACTGTACGTGCTTTTGCCGTACATATTCTGTTCAGATACACAACTATTATACGGAAGTGTAGGTCTTTCTGCCTTCTATAGTCTGCTCAGATACACAACTGCTATACACTGACTGTAGGTGCTTCTGCCGTTCATAGTCTGTTCAGATACACAAGTATTATACAGAACTGTAGGTTCTTCTGTCGTTCATAGTCTGTTTAGATACACAAATATCATACAGATCTGTTTCTGTCTAAAATGGGTAAACCAATAATGTGTAATGTATGGCTTTCTCTTTATACTTGTCATTGACTGGGTGATGATTACCAGTACACAATGCAGAAGGAGTGGAATCTGGTGGAACATATTTACAGCCTTTAAACGATCTTGAATACGCTGATGACATTGCACTTACTTCTAGCACCAAAGAACAACTCCAAGACAAAACCCGCAAATACATGAAACAGCTAGTGAAACGATTGGTCTGAAGATTAATGAAAAAAAGATCATGCGCAGTAACAACAAATATGATGGCACAATCAAAGTTGCAAATACAGAGCTTGAAGAGACGATATCTTTGTCTATAACGGTGCAATACTGTACAAAGGAGGCACTAAGCCACATAAAACGTAGAATTGGGCTGGCACAGACAACTTGTCAAGATTTGGAAATCTAGCATCTACCGGAAAAAGCTAAACTGAGAATATTTCAACCAAATGTAGTCTCTGTACTCCTTTATGCATGGTAGTTGACCAAAACTGCAGAAATTAGATGTGCTCCAAAGAAGATGTCAAAAATTATTTTGAAAATAAGATGGTCAGTGAAGTCACCAATGAAAATTATATAATAGAACAGGCACAATAAGAAGGGAGATATTTAAGAGAAAATGAGATGTTTAGGTCACATACTAAAGGACGGGGAAAATTTTGCCCAAATAGCCATCACCTGGACACCAAAGGTAAAATAAAAAAAGAAAGCCCTAAAACTACATGAACTGATGAAGAAGAGTGGTATAGAAGGAAAGAGAGAGAGTTTTGGTTGGAACAGCTGGAAAGAAGCTGCAGTAAGTAGCAAGAGATGGAAGATTTTGCATAGAGAAGCCTCAATCTCAATACTCAGGAGAAAGGAGTAGTAAAACAAAAGTCTGTTAAAAATTAAAAGCTCTTGTTTGTTGTGATCAGTTGTTATATGGAGCTAAAGCAACTTCAGTGCCTCTGATAATACGTCATTACGTCCAATCCTCGTTACAAATTTTTAGTCTTTTTACCCACAAGAACCACCATTTTGGCGGGTATAAACCACTGGTAAAACTTTTAGACTGCTAACGTTAGAAGCAATCAAGAAACCCAACCACAGATAATTCAGCGATTTTACGTATCAGTAATTATACTCCCAATCATCTATATGCACACAATGGAACTGATTTTGAAGGGCCAGGTATTGTGGATTTGGCTTACTGCAGGGCCAATTCATGCGTGTAAGGTGGGGCTGAGGATTCATTTATACTTTTAAAAGGATGGTTTCATCAGTGAGTTATAAACACTCTGGTGAGTTTGGATAAATTGGACTGAAAATTTATAGCCAGATTTATTCATCATGGTGGTGTATGTAATCATGTAAGAATTGTGTTTTGCATTCCTTGTGTAAATAAGCTAGTGGGGAAATATGAACAACAACCTAATGTTAGCTAGTGTGAAGAAATGTAAGAAAGGATTAAAATGTTAGGAAAAGATTTTAATGTGAACATAGTGCGCATGAGAGAGTGTACATTTTGCAATAGAGAGGATATTGATGATGAATTAAATGTTTAATTGCATTTGCACATTCCATTCAAATCTGCGTTATAATTATAAGCCCTTCTTTATTCAGGACTTACATGAATTAAATTCTATCTTAAATAGTGACTTCACATTTGTTTGTCGGTCTGTTTTTAAATGTTGTAATGCATGTACTTTACATTCAATGAAAGATGTCAATAACATTTCATGAAATATTTACTTATTAAATCCTATTAATGTGGGACGTTATTTCACTCCTTGCAATTAACGTACTTAAAATACTATACAGAGATAGTATGATGCACACTATTTAGGAGGTATTTGTGGAAAAGCTTTGTGGGAACTTACGGTTTAACTTCGCAATACAGGTAATATGAAATTTCATTCTCATGCCATGACTTCCACGAAATAGAGGGATTTTGTTTCGGCTTCATGCCGCAAAAAGTGTTGAGCTGCTGAGAGAAATAGGCAAACACACAACTATAAGGGAGGAAGCCACTTTTAGAATTTTATGAAGATTTTGAAAAATTATTGACCCCATTTTAAATTGGAGATGAAATTTTAGGTTACACAGTAGATGTGGGTCTAGATAAACCGGGGTTGATAGGTGTATAATGGGCATTAAGAGAAAGAATGTCAGATAAAACACGTTGTTATGATTTTGAGATAGAAAATTTGGTGATTAATCAGAAGAGCACTTAATGGAACTCAAGGCAAGACAGTGGAAAGTAGCCTCTTTACAGGGGCATTGGAAGTGAAGCGGAGGTGGAAGGCATATCATCACTGGTGAAGGGATTTGAATCAATTGCGATGCCTCGTCACTGTCTAAATAGTTTAATGAGTCAATTATGCCCAGATAAACATAGGCCTACCATATAAAGCCCTCCCCTCTTTCATCAACTCTCAGTAAAAATAATAATCTGAGGTTCAAAATCCATTACTTTCT
The DNA here is from genome assembly GCA_020152595.1 of Chiridota heheva. NCBI lineage: Eukaryota > Metazoa > Echinodermata > Holothuroidea > Apodida > Chiridotidae > Chiridota > Chiridota heheva. The sequence continues at coordinate 988,998 of JAIGNY010001629.1, read as the reverse complement.
TAGAAGAGTACAAAATATGAACTTGCAGATATTAACAAATTTTATTTCCTTGCAATAAACATTTTTCATTACAATATAGTCAATAGTTTGTACGAAGCAGTTGTTATGTCAAACCTAATAGTCCTCATTATTTTACCTGTGGAAATATAACATTTATAATAAAAGTCAGTTTAAATCAAAACAAAAGTTACACAGTGGGATGAAGGAAAGAATGGTAAAAAACTGCATGAATATTTTGGTTTTGTCTTCTTGGACGTGAGGGCGTTAACCACAGATTATCAAAAAATATTTGACGAGCAAATTAAGCAAAGTATTTAAAGACCGGATATTGTGTTAACGTAGATAACGTGAGATGAAAATATTATATATAATACAATCCAATGTTTCTGAATGATCAAAATATTTACACAATCACCGTGAAGCCAATCAATTACGTGACGTTCTAGTTTGTATCGGATGTATTGGTAATGGGTCAAGAATTTTTTTTTAAACGAGATTGACTCTTTAATATTCACAGAAACTATTCGAGAAAGGACAAAAACCTATTTTTACCATACATTTTATAACCACCCCAAGCTATTCCCACAATTTACCATTCCCCGAACATCGAGTAATTTTATTGGGATTGGAAGCGCTTGTCTATATACTGTACTGTACATAGGACCTCCCAGGTTTTTCATGGCTCTGCACTTTAAATAAAAATGGAATGGTAAAATTGGACCATTAACATGGTCAACAATACACCGATCTAAGTTTGAACAACAAATTTAACCATAATTTGGTCAAATTTGACCATATAACAATCATAATATGATCAAATTTGCCCATATTATCAAAGTTAAATTTGTTGTTCAATTTTGACCATTGTAGTTCAGTGCATAGTTGACCATGTTATGGTCATATTTGATCATTCATTTTTAGAATATGTACATTTATTATCTTGGGTTTAGAAGAATTGTTGGCAGATGGGCTTATACGGGTCTCTCGTTATCAAACAGATAAGACGTTGAATGAGATCCAGTAATTGCCGCACCCTTTGCACAAAGTCAAAGGGTACTGCTACTGTTGTCGTTGTTTGTGTTGTGGCAGTTGCAGTCGTCGTTTGTGTTGTGGCGCTTGTAGTCGGTGGTGACACGGTGACATCTTCGTCAATGACATTAATTCTCCATCCAAAGAACTTGTGAACGTAACACTGTTTAGAGGTAAAAACAAAAGATAATCATGAAGCAAATTACTTCACACGCACTTTTTCAAAGCTTATAAAAACTGTTTGACATTCAGTATCCAAAGGTGGTTCATAGAGTAGTTATTCAAAATGAAGTGTGGAAATTCGTTTTGGAAGCGTATAAGCAGATAAGGTATAAACGGAATGCAGAGGGGGAGTGGTAATAAACTACCACAGCCGCTTAGCTTTTTGCCGGGAATGGTTCCATACAGCCATGGTTATGTCGTGTGTTTGGAATAAACTGTTGAAATTTTATACAGCAGTCAGTCCAAAATTTAGTTGCATGGTGTTTATTATTATACACATGGGGGTTTAGGGAACTTTTTTCACTACCCCCTTTTATATTTTCTGAAATTTAGGTTTAAAGTTTAATATTATGTGTAGAAACGACTGATATCAAAATAGTTGTGACATCTTAGCCTTATATTCCTCAAAGTCTATGTATCCTATGATATTTAGTTCTGTGACTATATGGCTTTATATCTATTGGATATGTTAGGAAAGTACTAAAACAGAAACTAATCAGGGTAATTATAGTTAATATATAGAAAATAATTCAAATTGTAAAAAGGTTAATAGATAATCATCAGCATCAGCAACAGCAGCATCAGCAGCAGCAGCATCACCATAACCACCACCATCACCGCCACCATCACCGTTACCATCACCGCCACCATCATCATCACCATTATCATCACCATCATCATCACCATCATCATCACCATCATCATCACCATCATCATCACCATCATCATCACTATCACCATCATCATCACTATCACCATCATCATCACCATCATCACCATCATCATCACCATCATCATCATCATCACCATCATCATCATTACCATCATCATCACCATCATCATCATTACCATCAGCATCACCATCATCATCATTACCATCATCATTACCATCAGCATCACCATCAGCATCACCATCAGCATCACCATCAGCATCACCATCAGCATCACCATCATCATCACCATCACGATCAGCAACACCATCATCATCATCATCATCACCATCATCATCACCATCAGCATCAGTAACACCATCAGCATTAGCATCATCACCATCATCATCATCATTATCACCATCAGCATCAGCATCACCATTATCACCACCACCATCATCATCATCACCATCACCATCATCATCACCGTCACCACCATCATCATCACCGTCACCACCATCATCATCACCGTCACCATCATCATCATCACCGTCACCATTATCATCATCAGCATCAGCACCATCACCATCATCAGCATCATCATTATCATCAGCACCAGCATCACCATTAGCACCATCATCACCATCACCATCAGCATCACCATCAGCATCACCATCATCATCACCATCAATCATACCAGAGAGTAGTGTTATGCAGAGGATATAAGTTCAAAGGTTTGCCTGTTTATACATCACAAATAGTTTACATATAAATCTGCACACTGGGTTTACACATTCAGAAGCATTAAATTGGTAGATTATTACCCAATTCTGTTGAGAATTTCTGCAAATTTTGTAATTGAATTGCATTCAATGTAGTTATTGTTACCTGTACATGTCTACAGATTAACATTCCTCATCATTGTGCGTCGTTTTGCCCTCTTGACCACTATAGTAATCCTATGCTTCAGGTTATTAATTTGCCTTATTTTCATTCTGGAGTTATAAGTTCATGCTTTTACAAGATGAAGTGGAGGGAGGTGGCATAAATTCGGGGGACAGCGATTTCCACTATCGTATTGTTTCTTTCAAAATTTCTAAAAAGTGAGTAGAGGGGTGGGTAAGTCCCCATTTCCCTAAGAATTACAGCCCTGCTATGCTTACCTGATAGTAAACTAGATCAGGTGTGTACTTGTCAGGGATCCATTCGAGGATTCCGGGTAAACCTGCCTGGGGACAATTTAAAGTCAATCTTGACCGAAACTCTTCGAATGTCTCGAAATCTTCTGGATCGACCGTAGATGTCCACTCGCATAACGCACCAGCTGTAATCATAGTTAAAAGTTTATTAGTCATAAAGTTCAGTCATAATCATCATCATTATTATTATCACCATCGGCGTCATCATCATCATCATCATCATCATCATCATCGTCGTCATCGTCATCGTCATCATCATCATCATCACTATTAGCTTATATTTACCTTAGGCCTTTACTTATACTTACTGGTAGGTCCTGCATATACTGTTTCTTCCTATGGAAAGAGAATAAATTATAAGTTTTTTTGTTTGTTTTTTATTAACTATTCACGAAGTACGCTAATGAAGTTACCTACGTCTGTACGTCAGGGTACGAAACTGAGCAATTGAGCTGAATTTTAGCACAGACGTATTATAGACAATCTCCTTAACCAAACGCCATAACTTCACATCTGACCTAGCTGCCTAGTAGATAAAGTTACGCTTATCAACATTTGAAATAGAAGACAAGAAAATCAAACTCTTGCCATATGAGGGTAGAGGTCGCAGAAGTTGTACCGGGGGTGTATCGAAGGGGACCAAAAGCTGTTTCTGTTACAGGTTAAATCAACTCACCTGTTGTTCTTGGAATGTCTTTTGATAGTATCCACCATCTCTATCGTCAGTGATATAAAATGGATGATAACTGGCTAAAGTAGACCCGTCATTTCCTCCTCTAACCACAAAGCGATATCTGCTTCCCCGTTTTATCGTGATTTCTGGTAAGAGGGTGCCATTAACATACCACACAAACCCCCATCCAACTTGGCCTGTAGATGATATGCAAAATTTACAGTTATTCAGAGCGTTCCTGTTACCATACCCAGAGCGTGTAGCACGGGGGCTGCAGTAGACTGATAGATGGGGTGGATGGGAGAACAAATACATTACGCTATGATTTTGTGGGGTCGAATTTCCCACGGGGTCGTAAAAACTCCAGATGTGCTACAGAAAAAGAAAGAAAATTAGACGACTTCAGCTGTGTTTTCAGGTCGTATCATCAGAGGAAGATAAGGAAAGTGCTATTTATGTACGAATAGGTGTAAGAACTGTGAGAAAGGGGAACGTGCCGCCACCCTTTTCGAAAAAATGACAAAAGTGCCCCTTTTGAAAATTAAAAATTGCTCCTCAAATGCTGTTAAAAGTGCATGAACTGGTGTAACTTTTCAAAAAAATATTACAAAAGTGCCCCATTCAAAATGAAATGCCCCTTAATTACTGACCCAATAGCAGGAAATAGGCACTTTTAGTGATTTTTCATTGAAGATAACAAACCTTTTCTTGTAAAAGTTCCCTTCAATTGCCAAAGATTTCTCTTTTAGAAAAGTCATGGACAATATGCCTTTGTTGTGTGTCGATCATTGATTTTATCTACAGACTTTTGTCAGTCCCATATGTACGGGGAATGTCCCCATTGGCAAAGTTGAAAAGTGTCCATCTGTAAAAAGTGTCCTTTAAACTTTATTGTTTTGGGATCACTAAATCTGTCTGCAGACTGGGGCTTATGAATTAGGCTTATGAATAAGGAAGTCCCCCTAAGAGGTTGTGGCTTCCACCCCTGTTTGTCAGTATGTACGAGCATTTGTTATCATTTATTAATTAATCTTTTCTGACTTTTTAATTCAAGTGATCTGTTTGGCCAGGAAGATTGGTATTCCACCAAACAAAAATTCAAGTGGATTGAACATTCTTTTTCTGAATTAATGAAAACGCAAAAAATATGCAAATATATTAAATTTTTAGACATGTTATGATAATACCTGTGATGAAAAGCACATGTTCGAAAAATATTCAGATTGTAGGCTAAAGATCAATACTTAAATGGCCTATCAAAAACGATCATGATTCTGAGAAGAACTTCAATATGGAGAAGACAAAACCGCTTCACACGTAGGCTAGCCAAAGTTTGAGTTTTTTAACATATGCAAGATTTCTTATGTATGAAGAGGAGGAACGAAAAAACAGCTGAAAAGTTTTACAAAAATTAATTTCCTAAATTTAAGTTTCCCAAGTAGGTTTATAATAACGTAAAACATCTGTTCATTTTTCACAAAAATTCGTACATTGCAATTGAAAACTGTGTTACAAAGTGTCAATAACATTCTCAATGTGGGTTATAGCCACTCCCCGTTGCTCTCTTATTGAAGGTGCAGGGAATTCACCTTCACCTAGCCTCTTCGTGCCAAATCGCACATAAGGCCTCCACACATAGGCGGCAATTCCGGGGGACGAAGGACATGGGCATGCCGCCTCCATTAATGTTGTTGGGGGAGACAAATATGCTTATGTCCCCCCTAAAAAGAGATCCAAAGCCTTAAATAAAGCCTATATGGTTGGCTACACCCCTGTCTGGGTTCGTTTCCCCAATTTTGAAAAGAAATCGCCGCCACTGCCCCAACATAGCGTCTCCGTTGCTCGCGGTCTTTAGCTGCATTCCGGGTCTTTTATTCTTGTGTCATTCCAGGTCTTCCAACCTGGGTCATCTCATTTTTTCTGTTTCTACAGTCCGCCGACATTTTATTTTGGGGCGTCCTCTCTTCCTTCTGCCCCGGCGTCCATGTCAGTGCGATATTGCTGTCATTGTCAGGCTCCTATCTCAGCATGTCCAATAAACCTCCACTTCCTCTTCTTTATTTCAGCACACAGTGGTTTCATTCTGGCCCATAGTGATATCTCTTTGGTGCTCACCCGATCGTGCCGTTGTGTCTTCAGGATTTTTTTGAGGCATTTGTTCTGGAAAACATGCTTTTTATTTGCATTACGCTTGTTCATTTTCCAGGTCCCACATCCATATGCAGAGAATTGCATGAAGAGTAAAAGTGCAAACTGACTTTAATTACCTGCAATTCCTTCATAGCCGCGTTTTCCACCTGCAGGCCCTATGATGACCTCAAAGACAGCATCACCCTCTGGCTCAAATGGTGGTATCACCCAGGGTTCCACGTCTGTCAACGGCGGGGAGGTAGAGATGGTCATTTCTGGGCAGCTAGAGCTTGTTTGACCGAAGAACAGGAGTGCGTCACCTGTAAAAAAAGTAGCAGTGATTAGTTATTTGGACTAAGGACTAACCACATTCGGAAAATCACAACATTTTGTGTTTAATGCCATGTTTTGTACATAAATGTCTTTGTCCCCGCCTGATTGAAATGTGGTGAGATTTCCCAACCCTTTCAGTTTGCGTAAGTTTGGCAAGTAGGACGCATATGGTGCTCTTAGTGTACCATTAATTCCGAAATCGACTTAAGTAAATAAATCGACATATGGAAATAAATCGACATATGGAAATAAATCAACATGTGGAATTTTCACTCAGAAGTTAAGCCTATGTTCGCTTTCTGGTACATATTTGTTCAAATATGTTCCATTTCAGCAAAACGACAAAGATGGGAATCGTCATATGTACCTGACAGTGCAAAAATATTTGAATTAAGCAAACATATGTTTGATTTCTGGTACATATAACGGTTTCAAAGAGACGTTCAATTTCAGACAAGGAAAATGCTCGAAAGGGTCATATCAAAAGAAATTGAACATATGTTTGGCTTCTGCTTAATATACCGATTTCAGTGTGATATGTTAAGTCTTAACCAATGAAATTGCTCGAAATCGACATATGTCCGTTAAAATCTACATAGGTCGATTTCGAGACTTGACTTAAGACACATGGGACGCACCATATAATAGACGTGCAGCATTTATGAGGATTAATTGCTTCATCAGCTCAGTACCGCATAAATCAAATTCTTTATGAACTAGATATGACCATCATTCCGTTTGCAACCTAGAATATATTATGAACAATCAATGTTCCATTCATTCGAAAGATAATGACCAACTGATTACGATGGTTTAAGAATTGAGTCATCCACATTAGTCATAGTACCTAGGGACGGAGAACTTTTGAAACATGGAGATGGCGAACATATAAGACGAAATTCCCTCGCAGCTCAACGATTTGAGACACTTTGTTGATAAAACCTTTGAACAGTATTCTTCCGGTGGAGAAAATGGTGAGGAGGGGAAATAAACTCCCTTATCTCCTCGTCCCCATCATTAATGTAGAAATTATAATCATATTTAAGAGATAATTCTACAATACTTTTAATAAACGTACGTTTTATGTATATATATATATATATATATATATATATATATATGTATACATATATATATATATATATATATATATATATATATATATATATACATATATATATATATATATATATATATATATATATATATATATATATATATATACATATATATATATATATATACATATATACATATATATATATATATATATATATATATATATATATATATATATATATATATATATATATATATATATATATATATATATATATATATATATATATATATATACACAAAATCAGAAAAAATGATAATCTTAGATATCTCCTTAACAGAAAAAGATTTATGAACACTTCCCGCGCCATTTAGTTGGTTGTATTGTACTCTTTTATATAGACGATGATTAGTAAACTAATTTACATTCATATACACAATTAACATTTATAAACATTTACATTTAGAAACATAATTTACATTTGGAAACATACCTGGTGTCCGCACGGAGTGTCTTGATACATACCCATCGGCATTGATCAACCCCAGAGCCCATGAAACATAAACATATTGGTTAGAGGGAAAACTCTGGTCTCCCACTTCAGCTAAAAGAAACAAGAGCATTCGAGTCTGAGTAGAACTGTGTTTAAATATTGTAAATAGCTTGTTATACTTTGGAATTATGACTAATCAAATTGTATGCTTTTAGTCAGGTTCACTATGTTGGAATTTTACTTTTTGTGTGAAGTTTTTTGGGATTGGCAAACCTGTTTGGAAAGGTAAAAACTCAAGAATTCTAAAAATCAATGTTTCCATTTACTCAAATACCCGTATATTATTCATAATGGCGGAAAAACAAAATGGCCGCCGATACTGATAAAATAACACAAAATAAAGACATAGATCAAATTAGGACATGTGACTTTGAAATTCAGCTTCATATTTGGTATATTAAACCATGGTTTGTGTCTGCCACCTTTTTCAAATAATTCATGTCATCCAAGATGGCGGAAAAAATAAGATGGCCGACAAAACAGACAAATTACCAAAATATAATCATGAAAAATCAATTCGGTAGTAGGACAAAAAATATGCTTTACTTTCATGTTTGTTAAAACATATTTTATTTCTTTTAACTTATTTGGATAAAATAACATCATCTAAGATAGCAGATTAACAGACATATTAGTCTGCAGCAACCATCTTGGATTTTCAAAATGGTTAAAATTTCCAAAAAACATGAACATCTGATTGAAATAGGCGTGTTACTTCGAAACTATTCTGTACTTTCAAAAAAAAATTAAACCTTGATTGTAAAATCATTTAAAACTAAATTAAACTAAAAGTAAAATTATCAAATCACAGAACGTTTAGACACAATGAAAAATGCAAAAAGGTGTGACTTAGTTTCTAAACCTTGCAATATGTTCGTTTATTGCTCATCTTCATTGTCACATAGGTAACCAACAAATTAGTCGTCATTGTTTTGCATTCATCCGCATACAAACAAAGGTTGGTGCAAGGCAGATTGTGTCCTTCACTTGTACGAACATCTCCGGAATGAACAAATTATCTTGCATTGACACCTGACAAAGTCTGTAATCGCCTGTGGTGCAGTAGGAACTGCTGTAGTTACTGATAGGAGACAACCATTCTTACCCTTATAGTAATCATAATCAACAGGGCCCCGACACAGGTTTCATATTGGAAGAGAAAGATGGGGGGGGGGGGGCCGATTTAATTATTTTTTGAATAATCAACACAAATAAGGCCTATTGAAAACCATTGCTTTGAAAATTTTTAGAGGGCCCGCCTCCATCTCCCGGATGTCGCGAGCCCTGGTCAAGAGGATTAAGCGGTGTATGCTGTAGGTCTGTTGCCTGGCACCATACTCGATTTTAGACGCGCACACGTTGTGGATGCGCACACGGGAGGCAGGTAACTCAGTCGACTAAGTGTACGACTGAGATGCTGGAGGTCCCAGGTTCAAGTCCAATGGCGATTTAACCAGCTATTTTTCCACAGATATGCAGAACGATATACGCTGACATGAAGCGCAGAAGTTTGTCTTCTGCATCACACCTTCTTCCCCACTTCCAAAAGTGGACAATGGTTGGGTGGCGCTCACCGTCCTTTGAAGGGGACGTAAAGTCGTCGGTCCTGATGGTAGGAGTTTCATACCCAGCCTGCTTCTCTGAACACTTCTCGAAAAGAGCAGGGTGTTAAATCGATGTTCATCCACTTTCCTTCTTGGCAAATTCATCAGATACATACTGAAAACATGTCTTTGTGACTTAGGTGTACTTTCCCTGGCATATGCCTAAAAGGGAAATACAATACAAAATGTGTTCTTTAAGTGTTGGGGAAGTTGTTACTCTCTGCTTGGTGCTTACAAAGAAGATGCCAACTTAATTCTGGGATATCTGTTATGCAATAATCTCGAGGGCCGTAAACAGAGCATACAAACTTGGCTAATGTTTCCTTTACCTCTCGTGTTGGGTCACCATCTTCTGGTAGTTTCATCAGCGCTTCAACAATATCACTATTAGCTTTCATGTACTGCTGGAACAATTTTGTCTTGCCTATTCTTGAAAATCTCCCAATGTTGTCATTTCTTGAAAAAGCATAGAAATTTGGCCTAGAGCTCTCCAGATTGGTTTTTAGGTCAACTTGTCCTGAAGCCATTGAAATTGTTGTCTGCACAACTTGTCAAAGTCAGGCACTACCAGAACCAGGACATCGGTGTCAGGCAGTCAGGAAAGAGCACACAAGCTCTGCATTAGTATTATGTTGTAATAAAGCTGCTGACAGTCATACCATCAGTGTCAGCTTCCTCGTGGTTATTATCTTCAATCTGTATGTAATGATGATTGCTTTTAGTGTGACCTGCTGCTGATGTGATGACGAATTTCTGCGAATGTTTGTTGTTCTCCTTCACTGCTTTTGCAAGGTATTCTGTTAGACCTGCTATTGTCTTTTCATGCGAAGCGCTTCATTGTTCGTATCATCTTTAACTTGGTACTGAACAGTATCCTAGAGAGAGAGTTGAACACACAATTACAATGACGGGGTCGTCGCCTGCGTAATCGGTTATGATAGTACAAATGCTATCACGAAACGTTTAATTCAACCCGGACGAGAACACAGGTACGACGTACGGACAGACATAACATTGACAACCAAGTCAATACCCACGGCCTTTAATAACCAGTTGTGGTGCACTGGCGTGTCTACCCACCCCAGGCTTGAACCCGGGGCCTCGTGGTCTGTAAACAGGTATGATAACCGCTACACCACAGTAGGTAGATAACAGTATCCTTTCCCTTTTGTTGTTTTTGTCTGGTTTTCTGCTTGAGTGAGTCTACTTTATGTTTCAAAAACAACAATAATCTTATCAAAGCTTGCTGTCAAGGTCATGATTCTTTTATTAAACTGTTGACCAAGGTCTTTCACAGTTTGATGTTTCCTTATTTGTTGATCATCTGTTGCCCAACCATCAACAACTGCAATCCTTTTGTCATGTTGGTCACAAGTTCGGAGTGTTGTCATGCTAATGAACTTCTGCCTCTGTTTTTGAGAATATTCAGCCAACTTCTGCGCAAGCAATGTATAAGCTTTGACTTGTCAGTACAAGGTACATAAGGTAGTGCAAAATGCGCTTGGAGTCAGTGTGAAGTCAAAGTTGCCAATCGCATTTTTCTCGACAATGTCTTTGTTTGACTTGGCAAGCACTACAAGTCGACCGTATAATCTTTGGTTTCTTTCAGATTGACTGCCTGGGCACGAGTCTTTACAGATTTATTTCTACTACCTGAAATGATGTTCTTCTCATTTTGGACTGCATGAAACCCATAAACTGTTATCTCCATTAATATACGTTTGGCGACATACGTTTTATATAAGTCTTGTCAATGTTTTTCTGCACTTAATATCTGTGTGACATACTCTGTGAACATATGCATTTGTAATAAAGTTGTACAACTCATCACCTTGAACTTCAAAAGAGTTTCCATGGCACAGAATTGCATTTTTGATTTTGTTAACAGCTTTATGTCCCTTTTGAACAACACTTGGATGCAAGCAAATGCTCTTTCTGATTGTTGTTTTGGAGACCGAAGTGTTTTTTGAACTCAGTAGAGATACGTGCCATTTCTGGGATGCCAAGAAGAATTACTGTCTTACATTAGGATATTACAAATGCCAATTAAGCCAGAATGAACCTTTTGCTCATCTTGTTGAGATGCTTACAGGCATGATCTGCACCTGTGGAAACAAATGGTGTCTCACTCTTGGTAACGGAGAAGTTTCCATTCTGAAGCTCCTTCCATGTTTTGGGGTGTTTTGTCTGCATCAAATACCTTTGAACATACCGTGGCCAGAGACGCTTGTATTTGATTCGATCAAAAGCAAAGAATAACTTGTTCAATGTTTCTCCTGCTTCCAAGTGAAGAGACAAGTCACAATTTTTGAATGCTGCTAAAAAGAACAAGGTCGTTTTCACCCGATGCAGGTAATTTATCGACTTGGCATTAAAAGGACTTTTTGAGTTTCCCATGAATTTGAACTTATGTAAGACATCTCTTCACTCAAAACTTGACATAAATGTTCATGTGCCAGCTGTACACTGTTTGACTGGTTAGACTTATATGCAAGGGCGTGTAGTACATCTTCTGTACGTTTAGAACATATATTGCTTCAAGATGTGGATTCCCCTGGAAAAACTGCTCCATGACATTAATGGAGCAAAAACTGATATCAATTGATATCAATGGATATCACCTTTTCACTTGCTGAACATGATCTACTGTAGATGTCTCTGGTCTATCTAGCATGTATATACCATCAACATAAATTAATATTATAGATTAGTGGCACATATGCACTATTTGTTTGATTCAGATGGTTGTTTTGATAAATGATAATGTTACAATGCATTAATTGCTAGTTAATTAAGTTTTTAAAAATAAACAAAAGAAATCCACTACTTTTACAAATGCCGGTTACAAAAACCTGTTACGAGCAGAACGTAAAACCACTCTATCAATAAATTGCCAGTTCCACGAAAATAAGAACTAACTTTTAAACAAAAATGTTAAAGATCAAACAGATTTTTAAAATCACGTGTCCGCACCTAAAATATCACAAATTTCATTTGTAAACCAAAAAATTCCAAAAGTTTAAGGAACAAGTTCAAATTTACACCTCATTTAATTTCCATAATTTGTTTTTCTTTTGGTTGCCATTTTGTTTATCTGCCATTTTGGATGACATGAATATATTATAAAAGACTGGAGGTACAAAATATGTTTAACTACCCATGAAAATAATACAGAATTTTAAATACTGCCCAATTTTATTAATATGATTTTTTTTTTTTTTGAATATTTTCTATTTTGTTTTTCTGCCATTTTGAATGACATGAATTTATTATAAAAGATGGGAGGTATAAAACACGTTTAAAAACTCATAAAAATAATACAGAATTTAAATTGCCCAATCCTATTTATATGATTATTTTTTGTAATATTTTCTATTTTGGCGGCCATATTGTTTTTCCTCCATTTTAAATAATATGAGAATATCCGGACAAATGGAATGATTGATTTTCGAAATTCTCATGTTCTTACATTTTCAAAAATATATAGGTTTGCTGATCCCTAAAAACTTCCCACAAAAATACATAGTGAACCTGGCTGTTTGTTTATTGTATTATGCGAAATGTTTGGCATGGCCTAGTAAGTGTAGTTGAAAACATGCTTTTTCAAAGATTGCGCCCTTAGTGAACTGACGTAAGCTGTTTCCCACTGGCAGATCGAATGTCATTCTTTTGCACGTCGAGCGCATGATTTATGTTAGTAGTTTACCTCCTATTGCCATGATTTTTTAAGTGGGTTTATATCATTTCCACAGTTTCAAAAGTGCTAGTGCAGTAAGTTTAATTGAACAGTGTGATATGTAATCCCTTCCATGGCAACTGATATATATTTCTTTGAGATTTGATTACTTTTTTCCAAATTATTTGAAACATTTTTGTAAATTATTTAGATGGTATCTAACATGCACTTGTACAATTTTTCCCTTCAAAGTGTTGGTTAGGGATATCATTGCGCCAATGATGCCAGTTACGCCCCTTCAAAACTTTGTGACATCAGAGAATAACCAATGTATTATTCACAATAATTAGAAGCTATCCAAGTGAACATCACACATTTGCATATTTATTTAACCATCAAACTTGAAAAGTTGTAATCTTTCATCGATTTGACTGAATTTTGGTCTTTCTCTATCTTGCTAATGTTATTTCTATATAGGAAGATATGTGCGACTATACGTTATTTAACAAAGTACTGGTTGGAAAGTGTACTCACTGGCAACTATGGGTCTCTCGAATACAATTTTGGTTACGCCATTGTCCAAGGAATATGATAAAAGATTTGCATCATTTTTGCCGCCGGTGATTTCATCTGGACACGCCCCTATTTTCCTAGCGATCACACACTATACCGGGTAAATGGCAAAAGAATAAACTCATGAATAATCAGGAATTATTCTTTTAGGTCTACTTTTCATTTCTAGCGATATTCCGCTTTTGAGTTCAAGTCTTCATACATAAAAAAATACAACAAGACCCGTATAATTCTTTGGAAAGTAGAGTAACGGGTCTGGGAAGGACCCGCTACTAGTGCCCTCTCACCCCCCCCCCCCCCTTCTCCCCTCCCCTTCCCTTCCCCCCTTCCTTCCTACTCCCCAAAGCTAATTGTTTTTAAGCAATATGCAAATCATAATAACCCAGCATTTTAGGGCATAAAATGCTCATAAATGTAATGATTTTATCTTTAAAAAAAAAAGGAAAATATGGAACCTGGTCCACTGTCCCCGGGAAATTTCGGCCTTATACCTAACGATAATAAAACTGACTGTTTAGGACTTATCAATAATCACGAAAATAAGAAAAACAAAAAGTATCAATATCTTAATTCATTCAAATTGGCCGTTCTCCAGCTATTTGATATTTTTAAGTCCATTCAGGTATTTAAGATTATATACAAACGTTATGTCATTAGAAGATCATTGGTGCACGTATCCGAGCTGTAGGTTTATAAAGATATATATTATACTCATTTGTAAGTATATCACAGCTAACAACATACATGTATGATACAACGGAAACAGCTGATTACCGGTCCATATAGACATTTTGCTGGACAAGCGTTTAAGAAATTAATATGGTTTAATATAAAAGCAGGGTATTACAAATTACTTCAAAATTTGTTTGTTGTAAATCTAATTTATTGTATACAAAGAAATCATAGAAATTAATTCATGTAGGCCTATAAGTCATGTATACAAATATATAGAAATTAAAAAGAATTGTTTACTTGGCTTCTGGCTGTTAAGTTGTAATCCACAACTCGCGCCTCTTGCAAATTTGTATCGAACCACGCCACTGTGACGTCAGATCCAACCATCTGAGTACGAGTATTGGAACCGCTGATGCCAAACGCCATGTATTCATTTGCGTCCAATCTTCCTTGCAGCTCTATCAGAACTTTGCCCTCGTCCCGTTTCAATGTCCATGATGCGTGAAATCTGTCCGGTATTAATACTTGGCAGTTTTCAAATGACTAAAAACATGAAAAACAAGAATACTGTAGACACAATTTATAAATTCGATAGAGCTACGAAGAAACATTATGCAACAATATATATTTCATACAGGGGTGGAGCGTGATGTTTATTTGGGAGGGGGGGGGGGGACTTACAGCTTCGTACTTTGTCTAATAACTTTACTCAGTCACCCTTTACCAATAAGTGCTACAACATCTTTTGTCAAAATGTAAGAGTCTTATGATTGGTGGGCAAAACACTATAATTTTGTTAATTTAAGGGAGGGGGAGGGGGGGGGGGCAGGTAACACTAATGAAAAGTATTGGGGGTAGTTGCCTTCTTGATCTCCGGCTCTGATTCCACATCATACAAATGTGTCTATACGCAGTGGCAGAGTGGTGTAGCAAGCTTTTAAAAAAGCGTGGAAGTGTTTTAACATGTAATGTGGCGAAGAAAGAAGGAGAGGGGGGGGGGGATTCGTGACTTCAGCCTCCAGAAAGTGGCGCAAAGCACTATGATAACGATATTTATGAGGAAAAACGTGGAGGTCCAGACCACTCCATTCCGCCTATGGCTTGCCACTGTTTACTGTAAAACAGTAGTATACTGTTGCATTGTTCTTCAGCGCTTTGAAGCCCCAACAAATAGCGCTATATAAATCTATGCATATTATTATTATTATTACTATTATTATTACTATTACTATTATTGTTATTGTTCTTATTAATACTACAAATCGATGCTCAACTGAGATGAATCTGTAATGCCCCTTCATCCATATAAAACAAACTTATCTGCTGCAACATTATTTTTTTAATGTGCAAAGTTTTAAAAAAATTATCCAGCGAATGCTTTGTTTTGTTGTGCTTGTATTTAATGGCACTTTAACAATTAAAAAGTCATGTGCTAAAAAAGGTCGATGATTAATGTGTATTTGTTTGGTGCTGCATTCTTGCTATCTTACACAGATTATCAATATTAACCCAACGTGTTCATTGTCACATCCTATTTTATCTATTTCAAATACTAAGTACTGTCTATTATTGAAGTGTGACAGAATTGTTTTCCTTAATGATTCGTTTTTAACTTACAGTAATTGGATCAGGAATTTCAGGCGCCGCAAAGTTGAAAACTGGACCAATTGCTCTATTCACGCCATGGTACCGAAGCGCCCCTAAAAATAAGAATACAACCAAATGTGTTTTCAAATGATAATGACGTAATCAGGTGACCTTCTGACCTTTCAGATCCAACTTATCCTGCCTACTCAGAGATGGTCAACTGGTCAAGATGTTCGACTTGAAAAGCCTATGAACAGGTACAAAAGTTTCCTGTTCAACCACCAGCATGACGTACAGGAACGAACATTCAATACTGAGTGTAATGGTCTTTTACTTTTGAAAATAGCATGTGTAGTTTTCCAGTTATGAGTAATCAAACTATCAAATTGTTTCAATATATTATTTTGGAAAAATGTGACGTTAGAACCGGAAGAGACCTCAAAATGCTTTGTTTTTCTTTATATTTTCCCCTTAATTTCAGACCTTGAAAATGTTCAAAATGCCTTCTCCACTTAAGGTTGGTTGGGTGCATGATAAATTTGCCACGCTAAGCGTAGCGGGAATATTTACAAGAGTTATACTTATCTTCCACGCTATAAATATGCAATCTGGTCCAATGACCTGATTCTAACGCACTTCTAACCGAAGTTAAAATGTAGTTACCAACCTAGCCCTAACCTCCATTACACCTCTAATATTCCTCACTTAACATTCCACTGAGGCCTGAAGAAGAGGGGTGGCGGGCCGGGACGCATGGAAGGTTAGTATAACTCTCGTAAATCACCCCGCACGGGAAGCGGGGTAAATTTACTTCAAGTTATATCTTACCTTCCATGCTATAAATATTCAATTAGATTGCAGTCGAGGATCGGAAGAAAGGAGTTCAGGTCGAAGCCCATACAGAAGGCTGGTCCTAATACTCGCACTAGTTTGATCCTACTTAAAGGATTATATATTCTTTATCTTCTTAAGGACGAAAAACCTCTGAATAGGAATTACTAAGCCATAGTAAATAAGTCCGAGTTACAGTCTAACCGAACAGATTACTATCCGTTATTAGTAACTGCAGAACTGAAGCAATCGCTGATAACTAAAAAAACATGTCAATCGAGAGAGCGTTCGGACACAATATAATCATCATAGTAGTGTCTAAAATAACGCAACAAAACTCACCGAGCTCGTCCACGAGACGAAACCGATTAGTAAATACAGATTAAAAACGAAGCGTGTGTTAGCTTATGCAAAATGAAGAATTCCCGAACCGAGGAAAAAAATTGTTAAGCGCAACCTTGGTAAAGCAAAAGTTAACAGGGTAACTCGAACGTCGTAAAGTACGTCAAGCGAAAATAAATGCAACATGCGTTTTCCAAAACGGCTGCACGATTTATCCCGTGAAAGGGTCTATGCCTCTAAACCCGAGTGCATACCCTTGCTGTTCCATGAACAGCGCCGGCCATTTTAAGAGATTGCTTTGGACGATCCATCGTGAGATAGTGTCTTGCGACACCGTCCGATGAGATCTCCGCGACGAAACGAAGAACGTTTTTGTAATGCCGAGTATCAGCTGCGTACTTATAAAGCAATTCCAAAGACGCCAGACGGGGCACCATACCTCGTTTTCTGGTAGGTCTGAAGGTGCGGAAAGCGGCGGTACGAGTACCGGCTCCGGGCGAAAAATGAAATTGACCTTCTTTGGGAGGAAGCGTACGAAAGCACCTCTGCGCTTAGTAGAGTCCGTGGAAAGCAGACAACTCTTTTCAGCGTCAACTCCCTAAGTGGGCACGTGGGGGTGGGCGGAGGGCGGGGTAGGGGAAATGGGGGAGAGGGAGGGGGTTGCTCGAACAGAATTGCCACCAGTGTGCCTAAGCCAACTTGCATGACCCACAGGGACGTAAGAATCTTGGAAGGTCTTTATAATGATATTCTTTTGGGCTTATTAATCCAGTGGTCGCGAGTCTGTGACCATCATCTCAACTGAAAAACCTCGGTGGATGGCTGCTACAGCTATCCTAGAGCCCTTGACTTATCCGAGTCTGAAAGAAGAACTCCACAAAATTGAAAGGAAGGGGGTGAGGTCATCGACTCCTCAGAAAAGCCTTGCTACGCCAAGGTTTGACGGACAGAGGCCACACAGCTCTGGGACTGTGATGAGTTTGCCGGAGCCCGGGAAAGAGACACAAATTGTCACTGACCAGAAGCTGGTACGGAAAGCGTGCAAAAGCTAGAACATCTGGGGGAATCGCAGTTGGCCGGGCCGAATGGATAATACCGGTCGAACATTGCCCTGTTAAGTACCCTAGGTACGCGAATGGCGGAAAATGAGAGAGCGAGAGAGACCACAACAGTGGTGCAATGTCGGTGCGTATCTGGACTGTTTTGCTCAGCACTAGCGGTTTCAGCATATGCCAAGTACCTGCCCAAGTTCCTGCGATTGGGGACCACGTTAAATTTGCTCCCCACCCCGTCCAAGACGCATCCGTTACCACTGACGGTGAATGAAGGTTTGACGGGTGGAAACTTTGCTCCTCACGACAGGTAGGAGAGACCGCACCACCACTTGTGGAGCGGTGATACTAAGGTGTTCTGAAAGGGACCGCAGAAGGTCTAGCAGAAGGAGACGTTAGTTTCTCATGTAAAACTTGCACATGGGGACTACGTCCACCAGATTGGCTACGCGGTCTATGAGCATCAGCCAGCCTCTCGTCAGAGACGTTCGCTGTGAGAGGAGGAAATCCGCTATCGCCTTCACGGCTATCACTCTCTCCACTATCAGCCGTAAATGGCCTTGCGTAAAGTCCAGCGACTCACAAAGTCTAGAAGTGTTGAAAGTATGCATCGGTCGCTGCTAGCTGGTCGTGCGTGGGAGGCAGCAGCCTTTCCTCCATGGCCTGTGTGACCTAAGACAGAAGCCTGAATAATACTTCCATGAAGGTAGGACACATCTTGTCCATGAATTAACTCTCTTTTTCTTCCAATGTCCACGCCTGGGCTCAGTGAGAAGGAAGAAGTGAGAAGTAAGGAAAGGACGGAAACTGTCCTCTCCGTCAGCGCTTCCTGTTTCTTTCTCGATCCCTACTCTGGGACCTGCTCCGCTGTGGAGAGAACCGGAGGAGAGAAGTGAGCGAAATGCCGAACGTCGGCGAAACCCGCAAGGGGTGAGTGCTGTTGAGCGTTGTGGGTGAGGAGGAGGCGGGGGTGAGAGGTGGGGTAGGGGAGAGGACCGTCAAATGGTGCTTCCCTTCTCCGCTCTCTCGGTAACTTTTTCTAAGTTCTGCTCCTTAAGCCACACATGGTTTTGCCACGCCACTACGTCTCAGCCACTGTATAGTGCGCAAGTCTGCAGGGATCACACGGTCAGCTGTCATAGCACGAGTCGCGGGTAAACTTTGCAGCCCTGGGCGGAGTTAACCAACCTCATGCTAATGCTGCACCCTGGTGCGTCCGGGGTGCGCCTGGCTACGCTGGACGTCCAAGTCGCCAGTGAAGTGTCGTGAAAATTGGGGAGGGGGAATAACAAATTTCAGGACATTAGCTCCGATAAGTTATTTTTAACATAGGGTTAACGTGCGTCGTATGCTCAACGGGTCGTTAACTCTAAAAACTTATGGTTAACGTGCATCGTATGCTCAACGGGTCGTTAACTCTGGAAAGCTCTTACAACGGTGGAACTGTGGAGCCCATGGTTACCGCTGTAGAGAGTATAAGGAGACCATTGTATTCGTATAGTGTCAGCATACAAAAACATTGCCGAGACGCTATGCGATGACCGAGAAGCAACGTGGCAGGTGCAGGTGACTTGAAAAGGCTAGAAGAAAATGCCAAACAACGTAAAAACCTGCATCGTCGGAGCTGCAAGAATAACAATTGTTAGAAAAGCGCAAAAATGTAAATACATATTTTGGCCAGTTCCAGCAATGTTGTGACAGCAACGCACTAAAAAGAATTGAGAGATCTTATAGAGGTATAATGGAGGTTAGGGCTGGTTTGGTAAATACGTTTTAAGTTCGGTTAGAAGTGCGTTAGAATCAGGTCATTATTTAGAGCATGGAAGGTAAGATATGACTGAAGTAAATGTTAAATATGCTTCATAAGATTTATCTTCCCGTTTCAAAGAAAAAACTGCAGAGGGTGAAAAACAATGGATTTACATAAGAAAATATAGACTATGTCCCGTTCATACATCACAAGATTAACACAAAAAATTGGATATTTGATCATATTTGCACAAAAATACAAAAAACTGTAAATGGCAAATTTTTAACCGATTCTGATTTTGTTTGTTGCTTTCTTTATTTTGTTTAGTAGATTTTGAATCAATTAAGCTGATGTTGCTGTATATCTATCCATATACCTTTACCAAAGAGCTTTAAGCTGTTTGCCTTTACCCAGTTAAAGATCTTTTTCTTTCAATAAAGTACAGTCCTCCAATTGGAGTATAAGCGAACTGTGAACCAAATACATTCCCGGTGCGAGGGTAAAAGTGTGCATAGTCTCTGAGTATGGTGCAAGTAAAAAGTAAAACGATCTATGGAAAAGTTGAGTACACATATTTACATTTCTTGAAAATCAAATAAAACAACGAACAGACGAACATAACCTGATAACAAAACGTCTCACAAATAGTTGTTAGTGGTTTCTTTATACAGCTTTTGTTTTTATAGATTATGATTGATGATATGAAGTTTTTTATGTAAATTTAGTATCAAAAGAATGTCATAAAGCTTCCTGTTCATCTGTTAATACGTCACAAATATTGCTTCTCAACTTTTGAACAATTATTTTGAACATTTTGAAACATTAAATTTTGCCGGATCTCGCATAAGTTTGAAAAGTACTTTTTACAAAATTGAAAGAACGTTCAACTGTTTACACTCATGATATTGAGGTTTGATCATCATTATTTTAGTCACAAGTAGGCGTATGTTTATAGGCCTATACATCACTGTCAATAGCCATGTGGTGTGGCATAGAATGCAGACATTTAATTAAAAGAACACGATTCACCGCCTTCAATCTTCAAACCTAACAATAATGGTTTGCTTATCATGTCATTTCTCAAACCATATACCGTGCTCGTTTTTCTACATCCTGTTGGCAACATTGACTGACTAAAGTGTTGAACTTTTAGATAAAATAAGCTTTGTTCTGAAGAGTTTTGTTCATACCCAATAAAACGCTTCAAGAATTTTTTTGGCTGCTTGGAAGCGTCCATTTGCGTCATAATATATTATTCGTTGAATGAAAGTTGCTCAAGCGTCACTTTGGGGATATCTCTAAATGTCTAAAAAGTTCATATGATCACTTTTTTGTATTAAATAATTCACAAAAAGCCAAGCTTGAATTTAAATCTTTCAAACTCGCTGACTAATAATTATATTCTAGTTACTTCAAGAATTGTCGTATGTTATATCAGTGCCTTTTTTTAACACACGTAGCTGGCGGGGGGTAGGGTGGGGGGTGGGGGGATGAACCCCCACTGAGCAAAGTATCCCCCAGTTGAGCACCCCCCCCCCTCCCTCTCCCTCCCACTTTGGTCCCTTTTGGCCCAACCAAACAATTTAAACGCATATTTTTTTAAGAAAGAAATTTCCCGAAAATGGAAAGAAATGTTCCAATAATCGAAGAAAATTGTCCGGAAATCAGGAAATGAAAGAATTTACCGCAAAATTGGCCAAAAAATCCCGAAATTGAACAAAATTTTCCAAAAATGAGCAAAATGTTCCAAAAGTAAGCAAAGTTTTCTGATGAATAAAGAAATTTATCCTGGAAAAAGAAAAAACCGTCCAAAAATGGAACAAAATTTGAAAATCGTATGGAAAAGAAGGAAACTTCCCGAAAAGTGAAGAACATTTCCAAAAGAGGTTTTCCCGAAGTGTGAGAGAGAAGTAGGGGGGGGTGCATATAACGAGTAAAAATGTTTCTAAAAGGTTACTTTTGTGTATTGCCCACGCCACCCACCCCTCCTTCCATTCATAATTGTATGCACTGTGTTATGTGCAGTAGGAATACGATAATCGATTTAAAGATATATTGACATGTCAGATAAAGGCAGCATAAGCTATATTTCTTAACACTTTTTTCTCCAATAAATTGGCACGAAAATAGCAATAATTCCAGTTGAAGTAGGGTAAGATTTTTTTGACACTTTTTGAATTTTCCGTTTTCAACCTGCAATTTTTATGAACTGAAAATTTAGGATGTATGATCCAAATGCCTTTTTGTTAAATCGTTTACCGTGATTTTTATTTTTATTTTTTTAAGGGGAATGCTTCATACTGTTGAAAGGTATTTATCTATTTGAACAACATCAGTATAGATTCACTATCATTTTTTTTTTAAAGATTGAAAATGATGAAAGAAATATACAGAATAGCATCACGATTTTGTAAATTGTCTTTCTGTTTTTTATATTATTTTGCATATTATCAAAAACTCTTGAACAATTCGAAGTATGATCAGATATGACTCAAAAGTTAGATAGGCCATCAGAATCTAAAAATAGCATACTTAAACCTAGATATACTCCATTCAATTAATCCCGGTGATAGGGAATTGAGGATACATTTTTTGTAGACAAGGCCTTTAGCAGTTTAGAACCTGTTTAGGAACGTGGAGACCAGAAATGCAATACAATCTCTGATTGATCAAAATGTTAACACAATCACCGACCTGCCGACCGTGCAACGATAAATCAAGTATACCGCTGCAAAAGTGACGTTACTAGCATGATCAGAGTTATTGGTAAGATCAAACAATTTTCTCGAGGCAAGATTCAATCTTTAACTGTTTATAAAACGCTCCAAGATTTTATCAATGAAATTTTCTAACATTTCACCTACAGATCCTATAAGCAATATAACAATCTGGGTTACATGATGTGTCTACAGAAGCATAGGCTTGCGGACAAAGGTTACAAAACACCTTTGAAATGTGACGAAGCAGTTACCTTCAGTGGTAAGACCTCCATTCCACGACATAATAGCAGTGTACGTCCTATCTGATGTAAGATCAAAGAATTCCTCATCTCCATCATATAAAAGAAGGTCCCTGGAAAATTCACATCGAAGAGCGCCATCACTATATGCAACACTCGCGTCGCTAACGCCTTTCTGTGTCGAAAAAAATAAAAGGGATGTATTAGTAACGAGTGAGCCATTATTTATGCCTATAATGTAGATTCGTTAATTTTCTAGTTATCCGGAACATGGTAAAGAGTATACTAAAGTCTATAAAGAAGCAATCTCCACGGTGTCTTCAGTCCTTTTCTCTGCCACAGATCTGCTTTAACCAAATATCAGGCTGTCTATGATGGACGTGTCTACAGATGAAGGTAAAAATTGGGCGCATTACAGTGACACAATGGTGTGTCATTGTAACGTATCAGGTGACTAAGCCACAGCTTCTCCTTAGGGGAGGTAAATCCCTACCTGATTTTTATTTGATGTCTGCGTTTTCCTGATAATTAATAACACATTTCCATATTAAAGATATATCAATGAAATCAAGTTAAAGGAGCACTAGACCGAAAAGTGAGGGCGTATTATTAGGATCCTAAAGACGACGAGTGAACACACAATTACAATGACGGGGTCGTCGCCTGCGTATTCGGTTATGATAGTAACAATGCTATCACGAAACGCTTTATACAACCCGGACGAGAACACAGGTACGACGTACGGACAGACATAACATCGACAACCAAGTCAATGTCCACGGCCTTTGATAACCAGTTATGGTGCACTGGTGATTAGGGTCCCCAAAAATCAAATATTTATTTAGCACGCAACCTTTGCCCTCATGTCGTCTGTGGGATATGGAGGCATGAAGCTGTGGATCTGTTGTGGATAGTATATCTGTAAAATTCGTAAAAACAAGCGCCCTCACTTTCGATCAAGCGCTTCTTTAATTGTCAAAATATTTTTAGGTGTAAAATGCACCGAACCAACAAAATGAGTATATTTTGTCACAGTAAGAAAGTAAAATTAAAAGCGTCACAAATTAAGCATACGGACTCATTGTAACGCAAACGGCTGACATATGTCGGTTAGCCCACGCTTTTGTAGCTATTATTGTTGGAAATGGAATTAGTCCCAAGTATTCACAGTTAATGCAGGACACATTTAGGCTGTTGGGTGTGACTGTTTGTAGTTCAAAACAGGCCCGTAGCCACTGAAGGGAGGGGGAAATTTGAGGGAAATGCCTCCATAAAAATATTTCTGCCCCCAAACTAATGTAAGCAAAAAATTGAAACGTGCATAATAACTTGTAGTAATTTACAATAATTTGTTTTTAAATCACCTATAATAATTTTGTTTAAATTACCCATAAAGTTACTAAACAAACGTTAATTTACATAATATGATAGCTGTCTTAAAATTTCTACATACCCAATTTTCACTCAATCAATTGACTCTTCCTATACTGCTACAGGGGGGTTGCACGGGTGAAGATTACAAATTACAAAAGTGTGTTGCAGTAATATACTTACCAGAAGTCTTGGAGAATTCGAATAACCAACTTGAATATTTCTTGCCCTTATCACGGAGCCGGTAAC
Source organism: Chiridota heheva (assembly GCA_020152595.1). Classification (NCBI taxonomy): domain Eukaryota; kingdom Metazoa; phylum Echinodermata; class Holothuroidea; order Apodida; family Chiridotidae; genus Chiridota; species Chiridota heheva. The sequence goes on along the minus strand of JAIGNY010001629.1, from coordinate 964,480 downwards.
TGTACATGCATACACATCGGAATCAGACTGCAAGAGATATTAGAAGAGAAAAAAAAAAGGATTCAGGTATTGGATGATATGGCAGCAGATTTTGGTAACAGTGTTGGAGAACAAAATACATAGTAATGCTTTCGAATGGAACATCCACAGGAGGTCACAAGTTTACAACAAACATTCAACCAGCACTAACGTTTTTATCTACATATCATCGTTTGTATTTCTTTGTGTACGTGTTCGGGACACGTTTAGGTGAGGGCTGAATCTACATATTATCGTTTTTCTTTCTTTGTATACATGTGTGGGACACGTTTAGCAGTTTAGGTGAGGGCTGAATCTACATATTATCGTTTTTCTTTCTTTGTATACATGTGTGGGACACGTTTAGGTGAGGGCTGAATCTACATATTATCGTTTTTCTTTCTTTGTATACATGTGTGGGACACGTTTAGGTGAGGGCTGAATCTACACATCATCGTTTGTATTTCTTTGTGTACGTGTTTGGGACACGTTTAGGTAAGAGCTGAATCTACATATTATCGTTTTTCTTTCTTTGTATACATGTGTGGTACACGTTTAGGTGAGGGCTGAATCTACACATCATCGTTTGTATTTCTTTGTGTACGTGTTTGGGACACGTTTATGTAAGGGCTGAATCTACATATTATCGTTTTTCTTTCTTTGTATACATGTGTGGGACACGTTTAGGTGAGGGCTGAATCTACATATTATCGTTTTTCTTTCTTTGTATACATGTGTGGGACACGTTTAGGTGAGGGCTGAATCTACACATCATCGTTTGTATTTCTTTGTGTACGTGTTTGGGACACGTTTAGGTAAGAGCTGAATCTACATATTATCGTTTTTCTTTCTTTGTATACATGTGTGGTACACGTTTAGGTGAGGGCTGAATCTACACATCATCGTTTGTATTTCTTTGTGTACGTGTTTGGGACACGTTTATGTAAGGGCTGAATCTACATATTATCGTTTTTCTTTCTTTGTATACATGTGTGGGACACGTTTAGGTTAGGGCTGAATCTACATATTATCGTTTTTCTTTCTTTGTATACATGTGTGGGACACGTTTAGGTGAGGGCTGAATCTACATATTATCGTTTTTCTTTCTGTGTATACATGTGTGGGACACGTTTAGGTGAGGGCTGAATCTACACATCATCGTTTGTATTTCTTTGTGTACGTGTTTGGGACACGTTTAGGTAAGAGCTGAATCTACATATTATCGTTTTTCTTTCTTTGTATACATGTGTGGTACACGTTTAGGTGAGGGCTGAATCTACACATCATCGTTTGTATTTCTTTGTGTACGTGTTTGGGACACGTTTATGTAAGGGCTGAATTTTGTAATCGTTTGTATTTCTTTTGTGTAGGACACGTTTATGTAAGGGCTGAATCTACATATTATCGTTTTTCTTTCTTTGTATACATGTGTGGGACACGTTAAGGTGAGGGCTGAATCTACATATTATAGTTTTTCTTTCTTTGTATACATGTGTGGGACACGTTTAGGTGAGGGCTGAATCTACATATTATCGTTTTTCTTTCTTTGTATACATGTGTGGGACACGTTTAGGTAAGGGCTGAATCTACATATTATAGTTTTTCTTTCTTTGTATACATGTGTGGGACACGTTTAGGTGAGGGCTGAATCTACATATTATCGTTTTTCTTTCCTTGTATACATGTGTGGGACACGTTTAGGTAAGGGCTGAATCTACATATTATCGTTTTTATTTCTTTGTATACATGTGTGGGACACGTTTAGGTGAGGGCTGAATCTACATATTATCGTTTTTCTTTCTTTGTATACATGTGTGGGACACGTTTAGGTGAGGGCTGAATCTACATCTCATATTCAAAAGAGTCGTCTTAAAGGTTATGGAAGATAACATTCTAAATTCACCTTTGGGATGTTACTGATGGTGAAAGGCTTTTTGAAAGATATAATAAATTAAATTCATTCCACTTTTTTCCTATTTTTTTTTACGACAAAATCGGGAGGGGGGCTTTCACCCTCCCATGGAAACACAACCATTGACGCAGTGATATAGACGCCAATTTGCTGGACACTACTTTCGCAATAAAGATCAACCGAAATAAAGATCAATCTTTCAATTGATTTAGGAACCTTCTGGTGGACACCAAGATCGTGGTAGAAGGAAAATGTGTAGTACCCTGACATCATTGCCAAAGACATAGGACTCAACACAAATGAGATCCAGCAACTCATGGTGGATAAAACTACCTGGTACCACTTTGTCAAAACTGCTTCTACTATTCCGTCCATGGACAACAGACGACGACGACGCAATGACAACGACGACGACGCAATGACAACAGCGGCGGCGACGACGGCGGCGGAGGAGGCGGCGACGATGACGAAGCAATGACAACGACGGCGGCGGCGGTGATGGTGATGATGAAAACGGATTAAACAGTCAATGTATCATTCATCAGTGTATACCAAAGTTGTTACCCATCCCACACATCCTTTCGGTCCCTTGACTAAGTCACCGGTGGAAGACAAATGGAAAAAGCACACGTAGATTTCATTGATGAATAGCCCTTAATACAGAAGAGTAAATTTGCTCTCACCATTCCACCTGATTTAGAGAAACCGAAAGCAACGTAGGAACTGGACTGTGCATACAAAGCTAAGAGAAGTTTTGTTCCGTCGTTCGAATGTTTCCACGAAGCGAAATGCGTACAGGACCCTGCAATTTCTGGATTGCACCCTTCCGGGGAGAAGAAGCAAGTCCTAGTCGAATCACATGCTGTGATGGAAAACCCGTCCTATTGGAAGATAAGTATAATTGTATTACATGAAAGCAGTTTTAACGTTGCAATTTCAACATGTCTAGAATAATTGTAGAGTTCATTTGATCCCCACACCCAATTTAATCTACCTCAGAAATCCTAGACCCACCTAATGTCATCCCCAAGTTTTGATCTGTAATGATCAATTGCAATCTGAACACTTGAAGATTATCTTCTGACTGGATTTCTTCCAAGGCCATACCATTGTTTTCAGGTTAATTCAAGTGAAGCATCATTATTTGAGCTCTATTCACCCAGGATTCACATTCCATCATTTTACATTCATGGCAATTGTTTCATTTTCTTTGATTCCAGAGAAAAGTAAGTTTCTTTGAGTCCAGAAAATTGATTGTTTAGATCTTCATTTAGTGGAGTCCATTGGAAAGTTTCAACTTAGTCTTGACAACTTAGTCTTGACAGATCTCACCCTAAAACATCCCCACCCCTCAATTTCCGCCCTTCCTCTATTCCAATTAGTCCCAAATTTTAAACACTTTTTTTCTTAAACAGTAGCAAAACCACACACCAAATTTAATCCAAATCCAATCATCAGTTCTTAAGATATCTTGATGATAGACAAACTCACCTTATTAAATGTCCCCACCCCTCCATCTTTGTTCCTATATCAGGGACCGCGGAGACTGGGTGGCTAGGGGTTAACCCCCACTTTTTTGCTGTGCAAAATTTAAATAGTATGGCCTGCGTGGATTTCATTTTCCCAAAATTGTCAAAAAAATTACCAAAATTGTAACAAAAGTAAACAGAAAATGAACAAACTTTGCAGAAAATTGCCCAAAATGAACAAAAGTTTCCGAAAAATTTCAAAAAGTTTACCACAATTGTTAGGAAAATACCTGGAAATAAACGAAATTCCAGAAAATTGCCCTAAAATGAATGACATTTCCAGAAAATTGTCAAACAATTCACAGAAATTGTTTCAATATGTCTCAAATTCTAATGACTTCTTCCTTAAGCAGTAACCACACACCAAATTTACTTCAAATCATCACTTCTTGAGATATGTTGATGACAGACAAACAAACAGAGGCGAAAACATAGCCTCCGTCCAACTTCGTTGGCGCAGGTAATTAGCGTTAATTGCCCTTTCTCCTCAGTTATACAATTTGTGTACATTTGCCCCTCTCATCCCAGCTTAAATACATTTGAGAAAGCAATAAGCAGTTTTGAAACTTGTTACCACGGCATTGCTACATTTGTCAGAGCGTGGAAGTCGAATTTTGCCTAAGTCAGTGAGTGTCGTTGAATCAAGGCCCTTCTTTCTCTCCGTCAATTATATTACAAGTCGTGCCAAAGAAACACATGAGAAATTGAACTGTTTTTCTTCATTATCTGGTATCATATGGACATTTCTTATGATTTCTACTATGGTCCCCTCTAGGGGCGTAGGAAGGGTCACCTCTAAGGGGGGTGGGGACAAAAATTACAAAGCTTCCCGGTGACAAGTGCAAAAATTACACTTGTTAATTAATTATCCTTCAAAATTTGCTGCTAATTGGGAAACATTATTCATTTTCAGGGAGATTTGTTTCATTTTGGGAAAATTTCCTTCATTTTCGGGAATTTTTCTTCAATTTCGAGAAATTTTGGCCAGTTTTCGGGACATTTTACCAAAATATACCAATTTCACCTCCCAACCGGGCAGAAGGCATGCGACCGGGAAGGTGAAATTCACTCAGGGTGCAGCTTGCCTCCTTTGCCCATCGCTTCCTATGCATCTTTTCCCCTTTCCGGGCTTAGAATTGGCTACTACATCATGACTGAACGCCACAAATGTCACATCCTCTAAATGTCTCCTTCTTTGAAATAATTTCTGAAATTTCGTGACTTCCAAGGCTGCAAGTATTGCATTTTTGAAGAGAGTACATAGACAGTGAACTTGACTGAATAAATGTAAGTAATGATAACAAAATATTTATTTTAAATGACTTAGTAGTTAACGTTTGATACATATCGTCAACTAACAAGCAAATTATTGTGTTGACTTCCTTTTAGGAGGAAACTGGGGAGAGAGTAATTCTTGTGACCTTTGTAATGTGTGCCCGAACCAAATGGTAATGAAATGCGTATTTGTTGGATTCAATATAAAAACGCTACTTGAAAGGTGAACAATCCGCGAAATTACTATATTCCTACCGATTCAAGCTGACCTGTGTCCGTCTCTTGGATGTCGTCATCGGTAAGATAAACAGGAACATTCAACGCATTGGGAAGAAAGAGATGACCGAAATCTTGCCGCGCCGCTACACACCACATTCCAATGAAATCAACGTCAAAGACTGTGTAACCTACGGGCAATGTGATGGTGACGTTCTGACGATCAAATCTCACTAACTTGCCTCTTCTGGAGATGAAAATAACATAAATAAATTGTGTAAATAGAAGCTATCACTTGGTTTACAGGATAAACTGAAATACTGCTATGTGCAAAAAAAGTGTTTTTCATCCACTACGTGGAAGGAAGGGAAATGGGGCGAATCCTCGAAGTCTCGAGATTTAGGCAGATCCCCGGCGGGGTGGAGGTGGGACCCCCGCACGAAGTTTGACGCTTAATCCAAAATGCAAATCCTAAAATCAAATATTTAAGACGCAAAAAGGTTCAAACGACAGTGAATAAGGGAAACTATGCTTCCACAAAACATATTTAAAAGTGAATGACTTTGTCACGCCAAGCTGGTGGGACTGATTCCTTTATCAGGGCTCTTAAAGAGATCGAAAAGTCTAAACAAAAAAATAATGAGCAATAGTTTTCGGATTATGAACCCAATTGTGGTGCAAACGAGTACCCGAGGGCTACAATCTCTGACGTGGAACAAAAGATAATAAAAAATAATAAAAATTGTACGTTCAAAGCTTTATCGATTTTAAATTAATTAATCCACTGTTGGAAGCTCCCCTCCCTTCCCCTCCCCATCACGGGTAAATATTTGTTTTTCTTATGATTGACCCATTAATAAAGTGTACCCATTTGTTGGTAGATTCAACCGCAACCTAATATACCATTGTGTAAAGTTTTACCCATAATTTTAACAGTACAAATGATTAAATTTGTTTGATTTTGGACCCAATGTTAGCTTATTGGTCTTTTTGGATGCACTCCAGGCGCAGGGTTCCATATGCATTTGACCCTTCCCTTCTTTCGAAGGTCTTGATTATAACAGTATTCTCAATACAAACGTACGCCTCTGATTCATGGTACACCAATATTCCTGACGGCGATGGGTTCCCAGAGCCAGTCCAAAAATGGGCATCTGTGCAAAAAGGAGAAAATTTGAAAGGAAATTTGGCCCTTTGCCTAATATTCAATCAAAGTAACATCCAGACTTTAAGACCAAAAAGTTCAGATAGATACATTGCATAAACGATTAAATTATCAGTTTCTGAACAAATGTTAGGTTTACCCCGACCAAAACACGTGACCCATGTGGGTGCTTTTTCAAATTGTTTATAACTTCAAGAAAATACTAGCCACACAAAATCAGCCGAGTTTTTGTATTATCACATTTTAAGCTTAACCTGTTAACCAAGTTTACATGCAAATGTGTGAGTGGCCACGACTAAGTTCCCGTTTTCTCTTCTATTGTTTATGTGTGTGTTTTTTTTTTTTATGATTTTGAATCGTCTGCTAAAATTATTTGACTGAATGTTTAACAATGCTGGATAACTGTGACAGAAGAGTCTACCACAAAAACTAAAATGATAAAGAGAAACTGACCAAATCTAAAAGCGGTTTTTAAGAACTGTATTTTCATTCGCACATCACATATTGTATTAAAACATTCTCAAGCTTTGATCAGACTAGTGAAATAACATCTCCCTCTACGGGCTACGCACTACACCGTTATGCATAGGATGCTGTCTGACCTAGTATTCTTAGTCATGTAATGGTTATAGCGTATACTACGGTCCAGTACGCATCCACATACCCAAATAGAGCAGATACCCAAATCTACCGATTTGGGTATGTGCAGATTCATCGAAAAAGTGGCGCCACACACTAATCTAAAGTCAATGGGATTTAAACACGTCTCAAAAAAAAGTTCCCAGATTTTTCTGAAAGACTTTATTTTCAATATCAAAATCAACTCCCTTCTCACTAAAAAATTAAACACACATACTTCAGTTTG
>JAIGNY010001629.1:950000-952500 GCA_020152595.1 Chiridota heheva | reverse complement strand
AGGGGGTTCGTGCTGGGAAAGAGACACAAAACGCAAGTGTAAGATAGTATGTACAGGGAGCTGTTACTTTGAGCTCCCTGGTATGTATGAGCATAAAATGATCAACGACAATTATATGTCAATGGTCATTGTTGTATTCAATGATCATTCTTTATACTGTCATCTGGTCATATGCGAATTCAGATCGCATTGAAATTCCATTCATTTTTCATTGTTCAAAACACCTGACAGGTGGATTAAGAAATCAACGTCATAAACTGGCTACAAATAATTGAATTCTCTTAACGCAAATGATGTTAATTTGTGAATGTCAGACTGTCAAAAGACAATCATTTTATTTATATACTGATTGGTGTGCGGTGGAGGAGGGAATCCGAAGTGGGGAGCAGGGTAAATATCTAAATCAGTTTGAAAATTAAACTGTAATTAAATCAGGAAAACTTAAAAGGGATCGGCCACTGGCTGATCAAGGGGCTTTTTGGGAGGGATAAAATGTACTGAAAAGTAAAAGGTTATAATGATTTTAGAGTTGCAGAGGAACGCATGTAAAATATCACGTAGTCTGAACGTCATCGGATTTTTTTTATATAAATCTTTTATATTCTGATTCTCCATCAAAGCCTTTGAGGAATGCCAAAGTTAACCCCAATGAAATATTTTACAGCCAAAAAAGTCTCTAAAAAGCCAAAAGAAAAGCCAAATTTCAAATTCCCCTTAAGATTGACTTCTTAGAAGTCATATATTGGCCCTGGTGTGGAGAACTCGGGGATCTCCGCTTAATCACCTTAATTGCTTAATCAGAAAGATATAATGTCCAAAGAATGTGATAAACGAAAAGAAAAATATAACGGGAAACTTTCCTCAATGATAAAAACATTCTGACATGAAGCTTTTCAATAATTGAGCCTCGAAGTCAGTGCCGCTTGCCTGCTGTCTGAAAGGAAAATCAAAAAAGTTGCCCAACTGTAAAGCAATTTCAGTCGTTTGAGTTTGACTGACAATAAGAATCACCGAATTTACCTCTCCTTTCAAAGCATCATGGAAAAAAATGTTGTTACCCCTTTTACATTCAAATAATGTCTAAGTATCTTACGGTGATATATTTTAGAAGTGGACTGATCCTGAGCTGTTTTCGGGGGACTGAGAAACCCCACCCCCGTATGGTAATTTTAAGATTTTGTAAGATGCTTAAGAAATGATAAATCTATTCTCCAGATAATTAGAGTTTTTTTTGTTTTTTTGCTGCATGTCGATAACTTTGAACATAATACATTTTTAGAAAAAGCTCTACACCACTGACAGACTGAGATCCTTAGATTTAGTTCTACACCTGTACACCACTGAGATTCCTACCTCCCTATTTCGTTGGGTATTATTTCTCCTGCTGGACCAGGAGAAGCCGAAGATCCTGCATAGAAATGAGCATCTGAAAGTAAAAAAAGAAAGTGTAAGATATGAGACAGACTGTGTATATATATATATATATATATGAGACAGACTGTATATATGTATATATATATATATATATATATATATATATATATATATATATATATATATATATATATATATATATATATATTATATATATATATATATATATATATATATATATATATATATATATATATATATAATATATATATATATATATATATATATATATATATATATATATATATATATATATATATATATATATTTATATATATATATATATATATATATATATATATATATATATATATATATATATATATATATTTAATATATATATATATATACATATATATATATATATATATATATATATATATATATATATATATATATATATATATATATATATATATATATATATATATATATATATATATATATATATATATATATATATATATACACGGTTTCGAAGTCAAATGAGATTTTGCTTTAGTCATAATCTTTTAAAACGAGCGTACGTTGAATAAAACTGTAAAATGAAAATGAAAATTCAACTTCGGGCTAAATTTATCATATTTTTCATTGGGACACATAAGCCTACACCTTCACTTTGTTTTTATTTTAAGTAGAAGAAGTGCGTTTTCGAAACAGGCGCGGATCTATGGCAGCATGAGAAGCATTAATTGTTAGTCCCTCTGAAACGATTGAAGTCAAACATTTTATTAGTGACATATCATTAAACTCATCAAAGTCTTTATGATAATAATGATAATTAATTTATATAGCATTTTATGTATACAATAAAAACGCTTTACAATGAAAACAATAACTGAAACTACTTCTTACTTATACAATGATGATGAAGAATAACTAATAACTATTGAAATAAGCTTTAAAAAAGATGACTTTTAAGAACTTTTAAAAACGTGGATTCATTTTCGGTTTGTCTAATTTCAACTGGTAGTTTACTCCACCAAAGTGGTCCCACTCTAGATACACGTGTGTTTTATGGTTGGTACATGAAGCCATACAGCATTTCTATTACAAAGATTATATA
>JAIGNY010001629.1:872500-945000 GCA_020152595.1 Chiridota heheva | reverse complement strand
TGGTTGAGCAACTTAGTATAGAAATTTTGTCAGTTCATGTACTGTAGCAACTTTATGCAAATGACAACAATAATAAAGGCGGAGTTAAATAATCATGCCTGATACAACCGCTGGTGCACAAATATTTTGAAGGACTTTAAGGATTTTAAACCTCCAGTGCTACGAGAGAGACACTTGAGCATCTCTGAAGAATATTGGAAAATTATATCATCTTACGATTATTTTTTAAGGAAATATTAAATGCTTTGTAGACTTTTTAAGGAAAGTAGTCTTCAATCTGTCCTAAGTATTTCTGAAAAACTAACATTTTGTAAAGAAATTTTAACCTTCCATGAGAATATCTCAAGAAACCTATGCTGCGGAATTCTGAAGAAACTTTAACATTTTTTGAGGAATTCTCAAAAAACTTTAACATTTCTTACTGTCTGAGGAAATCTCACGAAAATCTATCGACGGACTGATCGGCCGGGTGGACGAAATCGCCATTACCTGCGCATTATGCTTGGAATGCTCACCAAAAATTAAATAAATTAACTAACAGATTAAGTTACCGAAACTTGAATAAATTTACCAACTATTAAGGAAATTCACCGAAAACTGAAGATTTTGTTTCACTATGAACAAAGTCGCAACCAAATTTGGGCGATATTATTACCTAAACAGTTTTTACAGTTTAATTCCCTTATAGCATATCGTGTTCTGGTATATCCTGCTACTTATATTTTTCATATAAACTTTCGTCATACGGGGGGGAGGGGTGGTAAGTTTCCCCCTGACCCCCACTGAATACGCCACCGGATCATGGGCGAAAAGGCCCTCTCTATTCGCCGGGAAAAGAAAGGAAACCTGTCTACGTGGGTTAAACATTATTGAGTTGTAATCCATAAATTCACTTGATTATATCTTTAAAATTATTTTGTGGTTATACGTTGTGATGTTCTTACCAAACAGGGAATGAATAAGAAATCTGATCGAAATCCCTTTGGAAAGCATGGTGTGTTCCTCGTTAGGTTTGCGAGCAGAATTCTATCCCGGTGGGTGTCCAACCAGTGTGCCAGAACTGTTTTATAAAACGATACTTAAGAGGTGGACGTCTTGACGTTATCAGTCGGATATCAAAAATGCTAGACTTTTAAAACCAAACAGAAACCATCTACCATATGCAGGCATTGCAAAAAGAATATCATTGAAGTACCAAATAACCCAACGTTGACAAATGTAAAGAAAGGAACCACCCATGCGTGACATAGTTCTAAAGCTTCTGTTGACGTCAAAGATGTTGGTATGCTAAACATATAGGATGTTAGGTACACTACTATATGTTTGGAGAAGAAAAAACGTATTTGTGATGACGCAAAATGATTGTGTTTAACTAGAAAGTCCGGGTACAAGGACTCACCGATCCACGTGGCTAAGCAAGTGGTGAATAGGTTTATTTTATGAGTGATCTATAATTAGGGCCGTCAAGAGTATGGGGGTGGTGTAGCGATTATCATACCTGTCTACAGACCACGAGGCCTTGGGTTCATGCCTGGGCTGGGTAGACACGCCAGTGTACCACAACTGGTTATCAAGGGCCGTGGACATTGACTTGGTTGTCGATGTTATGTCTGTCTGTACGTCGTACCTGTGTTTACGTCCGGGTCGTATTAAGCGTTTTGTGATAGCATTGTTACTATCATAACCAAATACGCAGGCGACGACCCCGTCATTGTAATTATGTGTTCACTCGTCGTCGCATGAAAGGGGAGGGGGGGGAAGTGAAGAGCAAAAATATGAGGGGTCATCAATTTCTGCTCCAAGTTAATACAATAAACCGTTTTCACCATTGTCAACAGTCAAGAATGGGTATTCGCTCATTTTTGGGCCCCGTTGTTTAAACGCAAGTTCCTTTTCGTAAGTATGACGGACCCTTATGACCAAACTAGGACCCTTGCCCGGACGAAATGCCCTGATAATAATCTAGCACTTTATGATGATCACGTGCCGGGAATGATGGGGTTAGGCCGTTCTTCAATGTTAACTAATTAAACTAACCTGTATTAATGGACTGATGTGCAATGTTCCCACCATTCCATTTAAAGGGCCACGTGCCCCAAAAAAGAGGGCGCTGCCACGTCTGCTTTCTTTGATTTTCTGAGAGAATCGCATTTATTCTATACACTAGTCTTACACACAAATGTACGAAGCATCTTTGATATGAAAATTCAAATCTGAAATGACTTATGATCTCAGCCGACTTCGTACAGTTTATCTCGTCGGTGATTGTGTGTGTGAGCAACGAACAAACAAACAGCTTGGTTCTCAAGTTTTCACGCCTAGAATGGATCGTTTTTCCTCTTGGAAATCTTGGCATCTTTTTAGTTGAGTCGGATATATTAGCAAATTTTATTTGGATCCATTGCATTAGCGATCGTATTTTGCCAAACTGAGTCCGTTTGCCAACTTTTGTAACTTTGTAGTTACTGACATGTCGTTAGGCCTAACGTTAGGCCTTGTGGTAAGTCTGTAAGTTGTACTTCATACGCTGTGTATAAGTGTGTTACTGTACCAGGTGAGAGACCGACAAAAAAAAAAAACACAACCAATGACAATGATACCGCATGCCGCGGGAATGTTTAAGCACCTAAGCCCTCTATTCTTTAGACGCGTGGCCCTCTAAACTTTTAAAGGTATACAGACAGGTATATCACCAGAAAGAACTTTAAATATAGTCCTTAAATTACGTCAAATGTGTAGTATCCGAGTTATCAGTCCGGGAGAGGTCCTAAGAACCAAAAGATTCCTTGAATTAGGGACTTATCGCCATTTTGTGATATTTCCTATAATGCTTGGCTATACTAACGTTAAAGCCCTATAGTGTTATAATTTCTAAATTTAAAATACCTCTGCGAAAAATTTCTTTGCCCGGCGAAACTTAGAACTCTGTAAAGAATAGTAATTGCTTTCATGGCTAAATATTATCCACTCCCCTTTCTAATTCTACCACGCCGTTTTTGAAATATCAGGGGGAAAAAGCAGGATTTTTGGCGCGAAAGAGCTTCATTCTAAAAATTCAAATATTTGTAAAAGTATAATTTTCTCGTTAAGATTGCAGATGTTAAGGAATAAAATTACACATCGCAATACTTATACATTTCATATGACAAACTGGTCTCTCATTTAATTATCCTGTACATTCTTAAAACAAATACGACGCAGAACGTCTATCAGGTATTTTGCAGGTTCCTTAAAAAAGGACCTTTCCCGGACTGGTTATGGCTAATCATAGTTTGATTTATACCAGTAAAGACAATCATGTTTTAAACACATCATAAAAACATTTTTTTTTTAAATTGTGAAAATGTTTTTATAATATCATTTTGTGGTGCCATAAGAAGGATATATTAAACATGATGAAAATCTGTTCCAATGGATTTTCAATCCAAAATTCTCAAAGTTTACAAGGTTGAACAAAAACATCACTTAAAATTACTCATCAATAAACAAACAAAACCTTCACTGTTAAATACCATCTTATTTGTTATTACTTCATGCCAGACACTTCGACCACAGGGAAATACTTTTGTCCTTGTGTTGAATGTGAAGGTCAGTAAGCTGCAGTGAAATTTGTTTCCTATCAATGTCAGATTATGACCATGAAAAGTGAGGTGAAGTGTGAGAAAATCCCTGGTGTAATTGCTTGTGCTGGATTGTGGTCTTTGTTGTGACAACATGGACCCCGACAGATTTTAGATTTTGTCGGGGCTTAAGACACAAAATGTATTGCGAGGTTTAGACTTAATGAAACACTTTTTGCGTAATGTTATATGCAATATGAAATGATAATGTTTTTATGACACCACGTTTTGACATTATTGAAACATTATAAAATGTTATAATAACGTTTTATGTTTTCTGGGATAATGGCAATGTATGCAAAAGTTGTGATGTATGAAACAGATAACAGCTCAAAACGTTTAATGTAATTTCATTTATCCTAAATTTCAGTCACGGAAAATCATCATGCATGAAGACTTGTTTTATCCTACACTAAATTTGCTAGAAGGTGTGATGGACATCAGTGGCGTGGTGGCAGGAGGAGGGGCAATTTGCTCCCGATGAAGCTTTCTGAGAGGGCGCCGAATGCTCACAGGGCGCAAAAATTGTCCTGAGAATATATTTTGTATACACTTTTTTTATTCTCAACTTCTGCAATGTGTGTCATTTACAAAACAAACGTTGTAAATTAATTCTCTCAAAGCTTTATTCTTACATCAAAATTATGAAAATCATCTCTGGACCCCAACTAAAGATTTTGTACAGTTGTAGTCAATCGGATCCTACATTTGAAAATAAAATTTATTCCAAATGTATATGCCTTTTTATTACCTTTAACAGTTTGGCAGTTAAATGTGGAATTGAAACAATCTTTAAACTGAGCAATTTTCTGATTCCAAAATCACGTCAAAAACACTAAGCTTTCTGGAACTTCGCCCGGCCGCCGTACAAGCCTTGGGCCCATCTACCACGACTTCGACCCTGGAATGCTGGATTTGACACACATTAAGCAATTGTCTGCTATACAAATCGCGAGAAATAGAGGGCTTCCAGGGACTTCGCACCTAGCAGCCTAAATATAACACAATTTACAGCAATTTTCTGCTATCAAATCACAAGGAGACACATTGGTCTTCCGGCAGTCCGGGGCTTCGCTCAATGGCCCTAATTAGGGCTTCGCCTAGATTTGACTCAATTGTAAGCAATTTTTTCCTAAAAAAAGCGCAGGTCTTCCACTTTTTGATCCCCTAACAGGATTTCAACCTTGGAGTTGAGACCTTATTAAGCAATTTTCTGCATAATTAAGAGAAACGCAAGGCTGAGACCCTGCATTTGGCACAATACTCTGCAATAAAAATCACGTGAAACACAAGGGTTCCGCCCCTTGGACCACTACCACGGCTTCACGCGTAGATTTGAAACACTGATTTTAAGCAACTTCCTGCTGCCAAAATCACGAGCAACGTAGGGCTTCGTTCTTGGATTTGATACAATTTTAAGCAGTTTTCTGTTACCAAATCGAGAAACACAAGGCTTCCGGCAACCCGGGGTCGCTGTAACGGCTGCTTATAAGAGAAATCATAAATTTACCACCGTCAAATAATGAACTCGATGAATGCCATCTAAACGGTGCATGCCAATTTAGCTATACGCTTCCAACGTTTTACTCTGATGAGCATTTGGGGGACGCCAAAATGCCTTTGCCCCCCCCCCCTCTTCCCTTCCTAATGAAACATGACCCAGCACGCTACTGATGAACATTCAAAACTGCTTGGCCATATTGAAAATAATCACTTGCATCTAAAGTTCATAGAGCTTTAAACAACCAATTAACTTGAGGAGACAATTGTCTTGAAGACAATTAATTTTGAGAGGGCTAACAAATAATAATACACTCATTTGTATTGGTATTGACAATACTACTTTCACGAAAAGACAACACTGAACAACGACAATTGTGATTTAAGTCAGTATATAAGTGCGTATGATTTCACGTGTTTTTTGTGTGTGTTTTAGAAGCGCAATTGAATTTTGATTTGAAAGATTATTTGCTTTATATTGAAGAATATAGTTTTGGATAATATAATTTTTTCTTGGCTCTATTTTGAAACCAGTTCGTTGGAACTCTCTCGTAGTAGGCCTACGTTAGGCTAGTTTATTACTGTAGGCTTGCCGTAGCGTAATAGTTTTCATCACTTTAAGCCTTTTAATACCGACAGGGTGTAATAACTACTGACTGAACAACAAGTTTCAAGACAACGATTTGTACAGCCATATGCTTGACATTCTGGTATAATTTCTTCAACCTTCTCGGAACTAATACAAAATTTCCTTAACTTTCGCAAATCAACTGCCGCACGAATGTACTGTGGTACGGTAGTTGTATAGGCCTCGATGTGTTTACACAGATCACGTGGGAATGGAACTGATTCAATGACGTCACCTGAAATCACTTCCATTGAGGGCGGGTGTACAAGATGGCCGCCCTCAACGATTCATATATCAAGCAATTAATACTTGCATTAATTAAAATAAAATATCACGGAAGGCTTTTAAGTATCCCAAGTTGGGAATAGTGTTTAGTGTATATCTTCGCATTATAATAGATAAGATAAATCTGTGGGTTTGTTTCTCCTTTAAGGATATTCACAGGTTTTCTAGGTGTAATATCACAAAATTTCAATTACATTTGCATAATTTATTATGATAAGACAAAATGCTGTAAAACCAGTAACTGATTTTGATCAACCTTTTAGTTGTTTTCATGGTTTATAGCATAAGTTCTTCTAATAAATCTCGTTGTTGGTTACCATGTGCATAGATAATGTTGTAATGATAGTTTTCCTAGGCAGCTATAGACTGCTAGGTGGCTATAAACTGCTAGGTGGCTATAGACTGCTAGGTGGCTATAGACTGCTAGGTGGCTATAGACTGCTAGGTGGGCAAAGACAATCATCAGATCATGATCGATGATCTCCCCGAATAACGATCCTACACAAATTTGCCCGTAAGTTTCCGAGTCCAATGATGTTGGAGATATTTTTCGAATCGAGATCCGAAATTTTCCGAATCATGGTCTGAAATGTTCTGTGGTCGTATATCACAAATGTCAAAAGCAAAAAAGAATCAAAACCAAAAGGTTTTGTGGTTCCGATGCTTCTTTTTCATAAGCTGATACATTTACA
Source organism: Chiridota heheva (assembly GCA_020152595.1). Taxonomy (NCBI): domain Eukaryota; kingdom Metazoa; phylum Echinodermata; class Holothuroidea; order Apodida; family Chiridotidae; genus Chiridota; species Chiridota heheva. The sequence continues at coordinate 938,275 of JAIGNY010001629.1, read as the reverse complement.
AAATTTGTATTTACTATCATGTCATTGCATATCATGAAATATTTGTTCCAGGATATTTATTCACAAACCACACCCACCATGCAGATCAACTAGAGTTGCATTTGCAGTTCCGGATTCCATTATCGTAAAAGCCACTCCTTTTCTGAAATATACATATATATACGCTATCAAATACATTTGCATACGATCAATACTGTTTCAGATCAATACAATTTAGTACATCATTGTGTATTTTTAGTATATCATGATGAATATTTAGTATATAATCATATTTAGTATATATCATCATAAATAAATAGTCATACAATGTTTATAATCACAGTACCACATCTGACATCAATGTTTTCATCTTGAGTGATCATGTTTACGAGCTCTATTATTGGCAAAACCACATTAATTTCCGCCTACCATGCATATTAATGAGATTTAACGATTTTACATCACGTACATATGCACACTAGTATAATAACAACATTGCGTAATAAAAACATTATAGCAGCAAACATTAATATGCATGACATCACCACCAAAATTAATACTGCACATTTGCAGATCATGGGCTACATTTGTTTCACATATGACATAAATCCAATGTATCTTACTGGAGATTTCGTGTTTACAACTTTTATTTCGCAAACAACTTTAAGCCCCGCCCACTACGCATAAAAGAAATATTTGATGTTTGTATACAATGAGCATGTTGACACAATCTAGCAACATTAATACTCTGAATATGAAACAAAACGGACAAACGGTTATTGAAATATGAGTATTTTAAGATTTTTACATTAGGCCCCGCCCACTCATTAATATGCATGATATCTTCAACTAAAACAATAGGGCACATCTACGAAAAATGGTCTACTTGTGTGCCATATATGATACGAATCCACTTTACCGTTCTTGAGATATCGTGTTTACAAACTTGGCGTCACATACACACAAACACACCCACGCGCGCGCCTTCATGACCGCGAAGATTCCTGATGCAGTAGTATACAAAAGGCTGGTTCTAGCGCACTTTTGCGGTCGTTTTTGCGTCATTTTTGTTTCACCGGATCTGGCGCACTTTTAGTGCTGCGCCACTTTTGCGACCGATTTTGCATCATTTTTGTTTCGACTGGTTCTCAGACTGCAATCGTTTTTATTTCATTTGGTGGACTGGGGTTCTGATACACTTTTTACCCACTACTATTGAAAATTTATGACAGAAATTATATATATATATATATATATATATATATATATATATATATATATATATATATATATATATATATATATATATATATATATATATATATATATATATATATATATATATATATATATATATATATATATATATATATATATATATATATATATATAATATATATATATATATATATATATATATATATATATATATATATATATATATATATATATATATATATATATATATATATATATATATATATATATATATATATATATATATATATATATATGTATATATATATATATATATATATATATATATATATATATATATATATATATATATATATATATATATATATATATATATATATATATATATATACATACATACATACATACATACATACATACATACATACATACATACATACATACATACATACATACATACATACATACATACATACATACATACATACATACATACATACATACATACATACATACATATATATATATATATATATATATGATAACAAACGATAATGCTATTTAATATCCATAATAATATCCATTTTAGTTTCTAGTGTATCATCCCAGGATCCGGTAGGCTGCTGACTCCCGGAGCTGGAGGTTCTGGATCCGGCACGTAAAAAGTGCGGCAGAGAAACGACGTAAAAATTGCGCCAGAAAAACCACGTAAAATAGTGTCACAGAACCTTCAGCCCATTTAGTGAAAAAAACGACGTAAAAAGTGCGGCAGAAAAACGACGTAAAAAGTGCGTCAGAAAAACGACGTAAAAAGTGTGTCAGAAAAACGACGTAAAAAGTGCATCAGAAAAACGATGTAAAAAAAGTGCGTCAGAAAAACGATGTAAAAAAGTGCGTTAGAACTTCAGCCCATTTAGTGAAAAACCACGTAAAAAGTGCGCTAGTAAAACTATGTAAAAAGTGCGTCAAAAAACGACGTAAAAAGTGCGTCAGAAAACGACGCGAAGCTTGTCGTCTTTAGAGGCTCTCACGAGTTTGGCATCTACACGCTTACGCAGATTTTCCATAGTCTTACCAAAGACGCTATTGTTCTTTAGTTTGTAGAGGTCCTTCTCAAAGCTGGTCTTGGCCTTCTTGCGGAGTTCTGTATTCACTCTGTGTATTTTGGTATTTTTTGTCAGCTTCATACCTAGAGAGAAGTAGAGTTGTAGATTCGGTAGTGCACAACATAGCGCTTTTTATCGCAGATATTGGAAACTAACTTTTCTAATAATCTGACAGCCACTCCTTCGGAACCTTCATACGTTCCGGAGCAAGTAGGTACGCATTGTGGACGTCGTATAGCTACTGAGGATACTCAAGGTCCACCTCGAGTATGTAACTCTTTTCTGCATCGTATAAAAGCGTATCTCGCTTTTTACGTCATTTTTTAACGCACTTTTTACATCGTTTTTCTGGTGCACTTTTTACGCCGTTTTTTCTGACGCACACGTTTTTTTTTTCTGACGCACACGTCGTATTTTCTGACGCACACGGCGTTTTTTCTGACGCACACGTCGTCTTTCTGACGCACACTGCGTTTTTCTGACACACATGTCGTTTTTGACGTGCTAAGCATTACTGAACTATTACTGAACTATTACTAAGCATTACTGAACTATTACTAAGCATTATTGAACTACTACTAAACATTACTGAACTATTACTAAGCATTACTAAACTATTACTATGCGTTACTTAAGTATTACTATGTATTACTTAACTGTTATTATGTATTACTTAACTATTACTTTGTATTACTTAACTATTACTATGTATTACTTAACTATTACTATGTATTACTAAGCTATTACTCTATATTACTTGAGTATTACTATGTATTACTTAACTATTAATATGTATAACTTAACTATTACTATATATTACTTAACTATTACTATGTATTACTTAACTATTACCATGTATTACTAAACTATTACTATGTATTACTTAACTATTACTATGTATTACTGAAATATTACTATGTATTACTTAACTAATATTGTGTATTACTTAACTATTACTATGTATTACTTAAGTATTACTATGTATTACTTAACTTATTACTAAGCATTACTGAACTATTACTAAGCATTACTGAACTAGTACTAAGCATTACTGAACTATAACTAAGCATTAATAAAGTGTTTATTACTAAGCATTACTGAATTATTACTAAGCATTACTGAAGTATTACTAAGCATTACTGAACTAATACTAAGCATTACTGAACTATTACTAAGCATTACTAAACTATTACTATGCATTATTGAACTATTACTAAGCATTACTGAACAATTAACAAGCATTACTGAACTATTACTAAACATTACTTAACTATTACTAAGCATTACTGAACTATTACTAAACATTACTGAACTATTACTAAGCATTTCTGGACTAATACTAAACATCACTTAACTATTACGAAGCATTACTTACTCAATTGTGTACTTAAAAGGTGGTCCACCTTTTAACACAAGTTTAGCATACTTTGTACTTGATAGCTTATCACGGATTTTTGCCACTTTTCTTTTGGAATGCCAGTGTTTCTTTCATAACTTAAAAAGTGCGCCAGCCCAATTAGTGAATACAAAAATTTTAAAAAAAGATATAAAAAGTGTGCCAGAAAGAAGAAAAAAACGTAAAAAGTGCGCCAGAAAAACAACGCAAAAAATCCTCTAGAAAAAACAATGTAAAAGTACGCCAGGAAAACGACGTAAAAAGTGCTTTAGAAAAACCACGTAAAAAGTGCTTTAGAAAATCACGTAAAAGTGCGCCAAAAACGATGTAAAACGTGCGCCAGAAAAACGACGTAAAAAGTGCGTCAGAAAAACGACGTAAAAAGTGCGTCAAAAAACGATGTAAAAAGTGCGTCAGAAAACGACGTAATAAGTGCGTCAAAAAAAACGACGTAAAAAGTACCTCAGAAAAACGACGTAAAAAGTGCGTCAAAAAACGACGTTAAAAGTACGCCGGGAAAACGACGTAAAAAGTGCTCCAAAAAAACCACGTAAAAGTGCGCCAGAAAAACGATGTAAAACGTGCGCCAGAACAAGGACGTAAAAAAGTGTCACAGAACCTTAGCCCATTTAGTGAAAAAACGACGTGAAATGTTCGGCAGAAAATCGACGTAAAAAGTGCGTCAGAAAAACAACGTAAAAAGTGTGTCAGAAAAACGACGTAAAACGTGCGTCAGAAAAACAACGTAAAAAAAGTGCGCAAGAACTTCAGCCCAATTAGTAAAAAAAAACTATGTAAAAAGTGCGCCAGAAAAACGACGTAAAAAGTGTGTCAGAAAAACGAAGTAAAAAGTGCGTCAGAAAAATCATGTAAAAAGTGCCCAGAAAAAGGACGTAAAAAAGTGTCACAGAACCTCAGCCCATTTAGTGAAAAAACGACGTAAAAAGTGCGGCAGAAAATCGACGTAAAAAGTGCGTCAGAAAAACAACGTAAAAAATGTGTCAGAAAAACGACGTAAAAAGTGCATCAGAAAAACAACGTAAAAAGTGCGTCAGAAAAACGATGTAAAAAAAGTGCGCTAGAACTTTCAGCCCAATTAGTAAAAAACTATGTAAAAAGTGCGCCAGAAAAACCACGTAAAAAGTGCGTCAAAAAAACGACGTAAAAAGTGCGTCAAAAAACGACGTAAAAAGTGCGTCAGAAAACGACGCGAAGCTTGTCATCTTCAGAGGCCCTCACGAGTTTGGCATCTACACGCTTACGCAGATTTTCCATAGTCTTACCAAAGACGCTATTGTTCTTCAGCTTGTAGAGGTCCTTCTCAAAGCTGGTCTTAACCTTCTTGCGGAGTTCTGTATTCATTCCGATGTAGGGTTTCATCCACTTGCTTTGATTGAACCGAATTGCACGATGTATTTTTGTCAGCTTCATACCTAGAGAGAGGTAGAGTTTTAGATTCGGTAGTGCACAACATCGCGCTTTTTATCGCAGATATTGGAAACTAACTTTTCAACAGTTGAAGAGTTTAGAAGCCCTTTCTGATAATCTGATAGCCACTCCTTCAGAACCTTCGTACGTTCCGGAGCAAGTGGGTACGCATTGTGGACGTCGTGTAGCTCCAAAGATACTCAAGGTCCACCTCGAGTATGTAACCCTTTTCTGCATCGGATGAAAGCGTATCTTACTTTTTACGCCATTTTTCTAACGCACTTTTTACATCGTTTTTCCAACGCATTTTTTACATCGTTTTTCTGGCGCACTTTTTACGTCGTTTTTTGTGACGCACACATTGTTTTTTCTGACGCACACGACGTATTTTCTGACGCACACGACGTTTTTCTGACGCACATGTCGTTTTTGACGTGCTAAGCATTACTGAACTATTACTGAACTATTACTAAGCATTACTGAACTATTACTAAGAATTATTGAACTACTACTAAGCATTACTGAACTATTACTAAGCATTACTAAACTATTACTATGCATTACTTAACTATTACTATGTATTACTTAACTGTTATTATGTATTACTTAACTATTACTATGTATTACTTAACTATTACTATGTATTACTTAACTATTACTATGTATTACTAAACTATTACTATATATTATTTAACTATTACAATGTTTTACTTGAGTATTACTATGTATTACTTAACTATTACTATGTATTACTTAACTATTACGATGTATTACTTAACTATTACTATGTATTTTTCTGGCGCACTTTTACGTCGTTTTTCTGGAACACATGTTATGTCGTTTTTCTGCCGCATTTTTTACATCATTTTTCTGCCGCACTTTTTACGTGCCGGATCCAGAACCTCCAGCTCCGGGGATCAGCAGCCTACCGAATCCAGGGGATGATACACTATAAGCTAAAATGGAAAAAATAGCATTATCGTTTGTTATCATCGGCGTTTTAAATCTGAGGGTTATATACAAAAACTACAAATAAAAAAAATAATGATAAAAATATAAAAATATAAAAAATATCTAAAAAATAAATAATATTTAAAAATAAACAATAAAGAAATAATAAAAAAACATATATATATGGATATAATATATATATATATATATATATATATATATATATATATATATATATATATATATATATATATATTTCTGTCATAAACTTTCAATAGTAGTGGGTAAAAGTGTATCAGAACCCCAGTCCACTAAGTGAAATAAAAACGATCGCAGTCTGAGAACCAGTGTAAACGAAAATGATGCAAAAACCGTCGCAAAAGTGGCCCAGAACCAAAAGTGCGCAGAACCAGTGCAAACAAAAACGACGCAAAAACGACCGCAAAAGTGCGCCAGAACCCGTGGAAACAAAAATTATGCAAAAACCGTCGCAAAAGTGGCCCAGAACCAAAAGTGCGCCAGAACCGGTGGAAACCAAAAACGACCGCAAAAGTGCGCCAGAACCACCTTTTGTATACTATTGATGCTATCGCATTAGAACCCAAAATTAGAAAGGTAATCAACAATGATTCCAACCATTCAATCAATTAATCAATGAAATAGACTTTTCTTTAACAATATTTACTAATTCCTTACTGAAATTCCAAAGGTCGGAATTAAAACAATTTTAGCACAATGATTTACTCGGCAACCGTTAAGTGGTTATAGATGTGTATTGCATACACAGTTTTCAGTGGCGCAGGTTAATGCGAAGGAATATGCAAGAAACATTTAAGAAGTAGAATAATTTATCGTATTTCTACCATCATGGATTTAAAAGCAATCAAATATACCGCATTTTCCATTCTGTTGATGATTTCCATTATTTTGCTTGTTTTAAACTGGAATCCAATTAACAAATATACATTCAAGAGGTTTGATACTGATCATCGTGTACGGAGTGACGAATCACAACATAGTGAACTGGTGCTCAAAGGTAAGATGTGTTTGTAGTGCAGTGCCGCCGGAAGCGGGGGGACGGGGCTTCCCCGATCAGGGGTGTAACTTAATCTCAAGGCCAGGGGTGTGTAAGTCAAATTTGCCCGACGAACATTTGCATTTGCCCGACTTATTAACAAATATGTACAAGTGTCTAAACGATCACAACATATAGAACAGCTGGGGAAAGATCAACCCCTCTCCCCCTCCTCCCAACAATGTGGTCGACTGGAGTGTCAAACGTGGTACTGCGTAACACCGTGTGCCTGCTTATGGACCCTGACGAGGCCTATAGGGCGAAACCTAAACTTTGATTGAAGATTTTTGTTTTGATGCTCCAAAATGGCTGAAAATCAACACAAATTTGATTGATGAAAAGAAGGCAATTTTATCATAATGGTAAAATTTACTGAGATAATCATTTGGGTTACCATTTCTAAACAGGCAGAAGAAAAAAAAATCCTGTAAATTCGGGCAAAATTGTAGGGCAATGCGAAGCCTCATGATGAAATTTTCGTTATAAAAAGTTTGCAAGCTGGCAAGACGTCTTATCTACCTACTGTGGTGTAGCGGTTATCATACATGTCTACAGACCACGAGGTCCTGGGTTCAAGCCTGGGTTGGGTAGACACGCCAGTGCGCCACAATTGGTTATCAAAGGCCGTGGACATTGACTTGGTTGTCAATGTTATGTCTGTCCGTACGTCGTACCTGTGTTCTCGTCCGGGTCGTATTAAGCGTTTTGTGATAGCATTGTTACTATCATAAGCGATTACGCAGGTGACGACCCCGTTATTGTAATTGTCTGTTCACTCGTCGTCAAGACGTGTTTTTCAGGGGTCATGGAGCTATTAATAGTACCATGTTCAGATCAAATTGCTGAACTGTCTAGGACTGCACACAGCTGATCAAACTCCTTAATGACTGTTTATTCATCATGCCTGAATGTACAAAGCAGTTGAATTCAGAATTACTTTTTGGTATCAGTTACAGTTCATTATTGATCTAGTCTCACCATAGAGCTATTAACTGTTAATACTGAACTTGGTGGTCTCACATGGTCAGTGACGTTTGTAAATTTGTTATCTCTCTGAAGTTTAAGATACTGCGTGTTAACAACTCCTGGTGTTAGAAACAAAGGCCATACTGGAAATTCTGGAATATATAGGTTTATGCAGGGAATTGCATAGTAGTAAAGAAAGTTCTCTGTATGTCAAGAAAAGGCTGTTTTGCCAAAGTTTCTTTATATTTACTTGAGAATGAAAATAGTGTCAAATAAAGGAATGAGTTTTGAAAGACCAATACAAATGATTAAAAATGTATTGCTCTGAAACCATTAATCAATTGATAATTACAGTAATGGCCGCTTAAATTTCTTTTGTTTCTATTTGTTAGAACAGATTTTATGTAAAATATCGATGACAGATTAAGATATTCTTTTCATTTAATACGATCCTTTGAAATTATTCATGCTATATTTATTGTTCGTGTAATTCTAAAAGCAATGATTTTATGTTTTCTTTTTTACCTTTTTCATGATTAATATCCAAATCTATTCAATTTCAAGTCTTTTCTTCTTGGTAATTTAGAACGTTAGATAGCGGTGTCACTAAAGGTCCTTATAGCGAGAGTTAATTTCCCAAGCTAGGGCCTACTCCAGGGTCCTTATAGCGAGAGTTAATTTCCCAAGCTAGGGCCTACTCCAGAGTTTAGCCAGAGTTTTGTCTGAAAATGTACTGACCATGTCAGAAAAGTTTATTCAAGAAATATTTTGGCCTAAGTTAGCTTTTTCCACCCCTGCCCCCACACCCACCCACCAAAATATTAAGAGTTACCCAATTTCCGACTTTTTTCCCTCAAAATATCCAACTCTTTCCTCCAAATCTGTAATTTCTTGCTCAATATATCCAACTTTTCCTCGAAAATCCCAATGTTTTGTTTTAAAATAGTTGACCTGTTTCTCGAGATGTCTGAAGTATTTTTTGAAATGTCCAATTTATCTTCAAAATCTTTTAATTACTTGTACAATATATATATATATATATATATATACACACATATATATATATATATATATATATATATATATATATATATATATATATATATATATATATATATATATATATATATATATATATATATATATATATATATATATATATATATATATACACAATTTTAAAAAGTTAAATTTTATTATAGTGCATTTGTTTTTTTTTTATATATATCTAATATACAGGCATGTATGAATAATAATAGTCGGCTGTAGTGACAAAATTCTACCTCTAAATACTGAAATAGGAGATGGATTCAGTTAGTTTCCTAAATTCTGAAGGGGATTCCAACTGAAAATATAAAGCACACATTACTTTGAGCAGTCATTTGGATTTTAGATTATGTTCCTAATTATATGACTAATTATTAATATCATCATTTTTAAGCCAGTTGGGGCCATTAAAAGCATGGAATATTCAGCGCTTTCAGGGCTACTACACCCCTAGACCCATAACCATGCAAGGCTGTTTGCTATACGATTGTTGTTATTTTCATTGAAAAGGTTTCCATTGCCATTGCGGTCCATCAAAAACAGGGAATTTTCAGACCTCCGCCCCTGGGTCCCTAACATGGCTTTGCCTATTGACCACACTAAAGCCCCTTAAGAAGGCCCTTGGATCACATTCACTTGTTGTTCCCCTCCATCCTCCCCGGACCTTAAAAAAGGTCACCGCCTAATATTTTAGATACCTCCTCATATATAATACATTTTAAATTGGGAATTCTTGATCCCCTCCCGGGAACCCTACCGCACTTTCTACTTCACTTCAGTATTTTTACATAGCGGAAAAAAATGCTTAACTTCCAAAAAATCAGCCTAACAAGTAGAGTACAATTTCTCCAAAATCAGAAGAAGTTTTATTCTTAAAAAACCTTGATTATTTAAGCACAAAAAAATACTAAGGTCTTTATTTTAACTCAACTGTTCAATTTAATTCCTAAGGTGATAGTCAAAATTAATTGAAATTTCAGCCCACATGTCTCTTCATTCGTCCGTGAATTGGACGTAAACTGGACTGCACTCATGTATGCTGTAGTACACTATACAATGCACAGTACAATTACTGCAATGGATTCCGAATATACCCTAAACAAACTGAAATGGTGCACTTAATACGGAAATGAGCATATATGGACCATAAAGGCAGGGCCGGATTTCGACATGTGGAGGCCCATGGGCAACTTCAGGCCTACACTACTTTAGTGATCGCTGTCCTGGGGAGGGTCTAAGGGGGGAATTTTTTGGAATAATTAAGGGTGCTAAGATGCAAAATGGTGCAGTATATTGTGATTTTTAAAGTAAATTTATCTTCAAGAATTTTTATTTTGTAAGCCTGTTTGCCTGCCCAATTTACAGTTTAAATGAACAGGTTGCTACCACTCCTACCAATGCAAATTAACAAGTTGCTACCACATCTCTCAGTACAAATAAACAATCATGATCAATCATAACAGGGATGTAGTAGCCTACAGTACATATATTCTTGGATTAATTTGTCGAATTCAATCTCTCTGAGAATGTCATATTCAATACTCATCAAGGCCAGATGACTGAGCCTATCATGACACATTGTAGTACGGAGTCTGTTCTTAATGAACTTCACTTTACTGACTAACTGAAAGAACATTCTCCGGAACAGTTTGTGACCATGAGCACCAAGTACATCCGTAGCATTATCTCGACATTTGGAAATGTATCCGCCACTTTCTTGTCCATCAACAGTTTGTAAAGGAAATGTTCTCTCCCTAGCTTATCATCTTCAAGAAACTGAGTGAAGAAGGCTGCAAACTAAACACGTTCAACACCAAGTGATTGATCTAGATCATCCTTGTACGCAGCAACCAATTTTGCTGCAGCTGCTTCGATTTCATTGCAGTGCAATGATTCCAGCTTGCACAAGAAACCGAAAAGAGAACATGTGTTCTCATGGGCTTCCAATCGTTGTTCCAATGAACTTAGAAACTGATCAATTACTGGAAGAAAATTCTGAACTCGAAATTTTTCAGAGAATGATAGTGCAGCTTCTTCTGAATCTGATCGTCTAAAATCCAATGGATTGAGGCGCACATTTCGTTGACGATTGCGTGTCTGCACGTAATCATCAGTTCCAGACATCTTCTTTCCCTTCTCCTCATAAACATGAAAGGACTCTCGTTTTTCACGTACAAAACATTTCAAGGACTTCTACATTGCTACTGCTGTGTTCAGATCAACTTTTGGATCCTGCAACGAGTGACTTGTAGCATTCACTCTTTCAAGAATGTCATGCCATAAATCAGCATAGATGCCAGTCTCCAGTATGCATATCCTGTCATTGAGACCATTGGCCTCAGAACGTGCTTTTGACATTTTATTCTCATCTCCTGCTATTTTGGCAAGTGCTTCACGGATTGGATGATATCCTTGGACGAGTGCTTTTACTGCATCGGATCGACAGGACCATCGTGTTGTAGAAACCTTTTTGGCACAGATAAAGGACCAGATTCCACAGTCTTCAGTGAGTCTGTAAGAATTTCATAACGATGTGTCGAAACTGTGAAGAACACATAAATTGCCTCGAGGAAGTCAAAAATTCCACAGCTGCTTGAAAACATTCAGCTGATGCTTTTCCAGCTAGGTTCAGTAAATGTCCTGCACAGGGTATCCAAACTGCATGATGATTTTCTACTGCCACTTTAGCTTGAAGACCATTGTATCTCTCACTCATTGCTGAGGTTATCATAAGATAACCCACAACAATTCTGAATGTCAATGTCATGGTTACAAGGAATTTCATCAATCCTTCAAACATTTCTTGAGCCTTGTGTCCTTGGTTTGGCATGAACTTCACAAATCTCTCAAGTGGTGTATCATGTTCCATGTATCTGAAGATCAGTGTTAGTTGATCAACATGGCCTTCATCAGCTGTGGAATCAAGAGAGACTGAATAGTATTTTGACACTTTTATGCGTAAATTAATTTCATTCATAACTTGATTCCCCATTAGTCTGACAAGTTCTTCACAGATGGTTAAAGAAAGATAGTTTGTATTTGACCACTGTCACGGTTTGCATGATTCTGGATATGTTGCCTGAGGAAATTATCATATTCCGCCAAAGCTCTAGTATTCCCAAGTAGTTTCAATTATGAGGGGATCCAATTGATTCATTATCTCCATGAAGCGCTAGGCCTCGTTTACATGCAAATTTAAGCACACTGACCAGTCGCTTTAGAAGATTGCGCCAATATTGCTCAATTCGATCCCCTACTTGTTCAAGTGCAGAGTCTATACGTCCAGCTTTCCTTCCATGACTTGTTGCTGACAAAACTGCTTGAATGTGGTCTTGTGATCGCTCATGGACACCAAGTCGATAACTAGCGTGTTTCCAGTCGCAGAGCCCGTGTGTGAATTGTGATCTTGCAACGCCCATTAGATTGCAAAAGAAGCAGTAGATTTGACCATTTGCCTGTTTGCTGGTGAAAACAAAGCCAAGAACGTATCACAACTTCCCCATTTCGATTCCGTCGCTCAAACATAGCTGGTTTACAATTCCGACTGACATTGTCTGCAACCTTTTGTGTTGCTGAATTAGCATCCAAAGATTGACATCACTGTGATGGAGAGCCTCAGGACCTTTCACATCCCAATAGTCAATTAATTCTTTCGTCATATGCTTCGGCAATAAGCTGATGTCATCAACCTGTGTATTCGCATGAGATTCTGGAAGCACTTGCTTTGAAGCACTGCCTGGCTTCTCGACATTCTGGTCATTTTCTACTGTAGACTGGCCGGATGAAGATGAAGCTGGTGTATCTACAACAGCAGGTGCCTGCTCTGGTTGTACTAAAGGTGACGCACTGTCTGCTTCTGAAGCTGATGAACCACTGGGACGAGTACAAAATTCAGTCATTCAATGTGTTCTGCAAGTTCTTTAGCTTCTCTTTCAGCACGTTCCGTGGATGCTTTCCTCTTGCAACCATCACTTTCAAAATGTCGTGGACCTTTTTCTGTCCATTCTGCAAGGAAAAGAAAAGAGGTAACGTGTCTCGGCGGCCTATCAACATTTGGATTTCATTGCACAAGATTGCTGCTTACAAACTTTAGTTTGTGGTATAGTATAATAGTAACTTATCGTTACTTAATAGACACAGTAAACAAATAGCCCTAGCCTAACTGCTAACGTAAGGTTTACTTTCTTATTTTAGGCTTAGTAACTAAGTCAATCAGCTAGCCGATCAATTTGAGTGCTTTCTTTACATCCTAATATCTTACCACCATACCTTTGATTCTGTATTTTTCGTAAATTTTATCTTCTGTGATTTATACGCCGGTCACTGCTAGTCTGCAATTTGCAATACACAGACCTGTGTTAATGTTACGCACACGGTAAGTTTCACAAGCCTCCACACGAAGATTTGTGTAGTCATTATGACGTCACTCGACAAAAAAATTCGAACAAACTTTCATCTTGACGTATGCATGACGTAAACACGCGCAATATGATTTTGATTGATGGCACGTGCGGGTCGTTCAGGTCAGCCTACATTTTCTCTTACAATTTTTTTCATAAAATATGTGGAGGCCCCTGGTTGTGGAGGCCCATGGGCAACTGCCCACGTTGCCCATTCCTAAATCCGGCCCTGCATGGAGGTACCACTTTGAAAAGTGGTACCTCCATGCATGGACTGTAAATAACATAAGATGTATTTTCGTCGGCATTCACAGATAACCAAATCGGGTGTCGACGTTTTATTTGGGATCTAATGAAAGAACCTTTTGTTTTTGAGTAAACATGAGGCTGCCCTAAACACGATCATAGGGTTGGATTGTTTGCAAACTTTTTTAGTAAAAGTCACATCATGTTATTATAGAAAATAATGAAAAAATGCATTACATTCCATTGCCGTGTTGGGTTAATAAAGTCATGTTTGACAAGACTTTTATATGAAATTAAGCAAAATGACAGCTTCCGTGTATCAACATTAAATTTGAATATCTTTAGATTGGAATAAGCTTTTGACATGCTGTTTTTCTTAGTTTTCTTTTTTTTCAATTCTCTGCCAATTGAAATAAGGAATATGTGAGATTATGTCTCCTTTAAGGAGTTCTTACATTTCAAACTGTCGAAGATTTCACCAATGTGTTGAAAGTGACCTTGCAGTCTACAGTGTGATGTCATACTTAATTGCAGATCCAAGATTGGTTTGTTATGTATTTCATTGATATCTAATTGCCTCTTTCTAAATTATTAAAAACATTTTTCTTTATTGAGATGGAGTATAACATTCACTTTATACAAGACCATGGTCTGTGCATACGCTCATGTACCTAACTCTTTAGATAGAATAACAATAAATCTTCATTTAATACATATTTCAAATTCATAAAAATTGTCTTGGATCTGCAAGTATGACATCACAGTGTACAATACCGTTCGCACCCCCGATCGGGAGAACAGTTTTGTTCTTCCGATTATGAGATCCTTCACACAGAAGTATCCCACAATGCATCTATCCAAATTCAAAGTTTGTATAGGAATAACATAAGAATCACAAACACATTTCGAGCGCGGGGAAGGAGGGTTCAATTTTTGAAAAAAATTAAGATTTGAAATAATGGCATATTAATTATCTTTTCACCGTGCGCTTTTAAAATTCACCGTGCGGTTTCGAGAAATTTTAAGAAAAGTGATGAATTCTTATTATGTATTACTGTAAGGCAGTCGCGCTTTAACAAGGTTTTCTGAAATTATGAGAAATAACTTGGGGATTTGTGAAAATTATTTAGCAATAACTGCGTGATAGTAACGAAGTTGTTTTACTTTTGCGAAATTGAACATGAACAAAGCAAACTTAGTTACAAGTCTTCGATGAAACGACTGATAAGCGTCTATGACTGAAACTTCACAATGAAAATGGCGGCTTCCATGTATCACTGTAAGCTCAGTGCGCATGCTTAAATCTCCCAATCGTGGGACTTATTGAGCACCCCGATCGACGGTACGAACCTAACTGGTGTGTACTGCTGCACTTGTCACTTTTCAACACATTGTTGAAATCAGGCTGAAATGTAATAACTCCCTAACGGAATAAGATATGAACATTTTTTCACCAATTTGTTTCTTTAATTGTCGTCTATGATGAACATTCACGGAAATATTACTTTAATTAAAGGATTAGCTCAGTGGTAAATAAAGTTTATCTTATACTTTTATATACAAATTTCATATCAAAGAAATTTTTCTTCTCCCATGTTTTCCCTCCTAAAATCTTCTTTTTATATAAGACGAAATTGCGTGACCACTTAACTAATCCTTTAACTAACACGCTGAAATTATAACTTTGTCGATACTTCAATAACACATTCAAAGTCTGAGACAAATTTAATCCTTTTCTCTTTTCTAAAAAGGGGATGCTAGTCCATTCTTTTCTTAAAATGTATTCCCTAAAACAGTTCAATGTTGTTTGTTTCAATATTAATACGATAACTTAAACTCTTAAAGGAAGCATAAAGTCTGACGTAATCCTTATTTCATATGATAGAATTCAAAATCTTCTGACAAAGTTTCATACCTCCCGAAATTTGTTTGCACATTGTTCAGTTGTTTGGAATTATCAAAAACTTATACAGTTATATGTTACTACTATGGGAGCCGCCATTTTGATTTAAAAACACGCAGAAAATGATGTCATCAACCCGGCAGGATGTTGGAATGCCTTGTATTTCAGTTCAGTATTTCTTTATAATCTATCTCAAGTTTTCTATGAAAAATAAGTTTTTCAAGTTTTTTTATGAAGAATTGTTTTCTTTTTAGAAGGAACAAGGACATTTTTGTGCACACTTGAAACTATCAAATCATACTCTTAAAATTTTGTGTCACATCATTTGAAAATAAAACCTTTAATAACATGCATAAAGAACTACATGTTAATCATTGTGTCCTAGTGTCATCATCCACAAGATTTTAATACAGAATTGAATAAAATTTTAGCCTCCATGAATAACTTGATAGAGGAATATGATTTTGACTTGCTGTTGTTGATAGTTGGTTTAGATCTTAATCCTCTGCCATAAGGATTGTATCAGACTTGATGTGTTCTATGAATTGAACTTGTGAAAGTATAAATATAATTTCTCGAAATCGCCGGGTCGGGGTTAAAAGGATAGAATCCTACTGTACAACATCTCAAGGATGTTGCTGGAGTTAAAGTTAAATCCATCCGAGTCATTAGGCTCATAGGGCCGGTACTTATCCCCGGTTTCCATGACCAAGCGGATGAGAGCACATGCAGACATGACTCCCCTGGACGGGACGCCAGTCCACCGCAGGTTAACTCCCCATTAGTGCGGGAGCAAGTAAAGTGTCTTGTTCAAGGGAGTCAAATCCGGTACCACCAGGCTTTCGTATATGAGCATGACTCCTTAATTTAAATGGCGGTCTCAACGGGTCTAGAACACTTCTTGAAAAGAGCAGGGTGAAAACCCGGTGTTCATCCAGATCCGTTCAAAATTGAGAAAATGGCATCATTTACCAGCTTGGCGTTGTTGACCTAATTTGAGGTTGTTGCCGAGTTCTCAAGCCCGGGAGGATCATTACAAACATTCTGCACCTCCGTAACATTTTATTATTAGTGGATTTAAATTAGAATATGTGAAGTTACCTTGTAATTGCAGTGGTGGCTCTAGGGTTTTCCCACAGGTCACCGTCTATGACAGGTGGTCCCTAATCCCGGACGAGTGGTCCAGCTATTTCATTTTTCGTGACATAAGGATAGGATAGTACAACACTAACGTTATGTGAAAGTTATACAATGTACCATACAGTGATTGTGGTCCAGCTATTTCATTTTTCGTGACATAAGGATAGGATAGTACAACACTAACGTTATGTGAAAGTTAGCCAATGTACCATACAGTAATACGTACAGCCTAACTTAACAAGTGGAGTTCGCCGATCATAAAGAAATAATGAGTCGAAAGTTGAGTCGATATTTCCTCTTTATTTACGAGAAAATGTCCTAAAATAGTTAGCATATCGCTAATTAAGCGATATTATGACGCTGATTTAAAGAGAGTGATGTTTTAAAGTGCCCTAGGTCACTGTGACACAATAACACTGTGGAAGTTTTGCATTGTAGGTCTCGCTGCGTCCTTATTCTTACGTCACACGCCTTTTTTTAAATAGTGGAAGTCCAGCTGTTTCTTGGCATTAAGAATTTTTGGTCCTTAGACCCCTCCAACCGTGACCCTCGATTTTCTCAAAATCCACACCATTGAACCCTAGAGACACTTCACAATTCATTGACTAGCAACCAGCTATTGTTACACCATACACAACACAGGGGTAATCTATACCTTCTTAACTGACAGCATCCTCAGTCTATTCACAGTTCACTTTGTGTAATTTGGTATCTCGAAAAAGATGTCATTCTTGAGAATGGCGATGTGGCTAACAGCCTTATATCGCCTGCTTGTCCTTGAGATGTTGCTAAAGAAGCGATGAGTGGAAAACTAGACTGAGATGAAAAGTAAACTGGAAAAGTAGATGGCTGTAGAGTGAATGTCAGTGCTATTGCTCAGAGTAAAATGAAGGTTTAGGTTACTAAGTGTGGAGGCTTAATTGAGACTATGTTCGTGAATGGCTCTTTTCAGTTGAATAGTTAGTTAAGCTGGTTTCTTGCAATTTGTCCTAGTGGGGTGTTGATTCGGTTGTTTGGTATCAGTAGGTCGTCTTCAGTAAAAAGTGATTTGAGATGGTTGATATTTGTGGCTTTGTCCATGTACTTGTTGTGTAATGTATTCATTCTGTCGTGTATAGTATCTAGATTCGTTTGTTGGTGAAGTAGTTTTGTTGAAATGTATCGTGGAAGTCCAGTTGAGATTCTAATTGCTTGGTTCTGTATTCTTTGTAGTTTTAGTAGATTTGTCCTTCCAGTGTTGATAAATGCTATGGAGCCGTATTCGAGAATTGGACGTATGAAAGTTTGGTAGGTACATAAGGCTGTGTGATTCGAGATGCCCCAATCCTTTCCTTTGATGATTCTAATTAGGTGAAGTCTTTGTTTCGCTTTGCTAATGATATTGTTGATGTGAGGGGTCCAGGAAAGTCTTTTGTCAATTGTAAGTCCCAAGAATGGGGCTGTCGTTGGCTGGTTTGTCGGTACGTTGTCAATTGTCAGTCGGAAGGGTTTGATGATGGAACCAGTTCTTCTTGAAATATTTAACGTGTTACTTTTAGTAGGGTTGAGTTTGATTTTCCATTGGTGACACCAATTGCTGATTTGGTCGAGAGCTTCTTGTGAATATTTTGCTGCTAAGTGAGTGCGAAGACTTGAAGACCAGAGTGCTATGTCATCAGCGAATTGTGTAGTAGTGCATTTTGGGTGTTGAGGGAGATCCGCGACATATAATATGAAAATAATCGGTGAAATGGTCGATCCTTGCGGTAAACCTGCAGTTGGTGAAAATGGTTGAGAACTGGAATTATTAATTTTGATGGTGTTGGTTCTGTTTTGGAGGAAGTTGAAAAGCCATCTGATGTAAGTAGCTGGAATGTTGAGTTGCAAAAGTTTGTAGATGATACCCTGGTGCCATACACTGTCAAATGCCTTTTCAATGTCTAAGAAAGTGATGATGGTTTGTTGTTTGAAGTTGATTGCTTTGCTAATAGATTGTGAAAGTAATAGTAAATGGTCGTTGGTGGATCTAATTTTACGAAAACCTGCTTGTAAGTCTGGGATAAGTTGGTTGGTTTCGGCGAAAGTAGAAATGCGAGTGGAGATTAAGCGTTCGAGAAGTTTCCCTATGGTATTTAATAAGCTGATTGGACGGAAATTTTTTGGATTTGAGTGATCTTTTCCTGGTTTCGGGATCATGGTAATAGAAGCTGTTTTCCAGTGAATAGGCAGAAATCCAAGTTGAAGGGACGAGTTGAACAGAATAACTAAGAGACGAATTGCTTTGGGGGTTGCTTTTTTGAGAGAGATATTCGGGATCCGGTCCACACCTGGAGAATTATTCTTAAGTTTCTTGATTGCTTGAATGATTTCGTCGTTAGTAATGGGGTCTTGCGAAAGTTCGTTCGATAAGGGATGGTGGTGGTGAAGATAGGTCTGTTCAGCAATAAAGTCGTGTACGGTGGTGTTAAAGGTCTGGTTTTCGTGCGGTTTATCAGTTTGTGTCTCTTGTAGAGTGTCCTTAAGGATGTTACATTTATCGCTGGTCGTTCGGTATTTAGTGTTGTTAACTGTAATCGTAGGGATGGTGGAGCGTTTCTTTTGACCAGTAATCGTTTTGAAGTTTTTCCAGAAGGTTTTGATGTCTTTTGTTGCTCTAGAGAATTACAAAGTGTTTCCCATCGGTATTGTTTTAAGGACTTGATTGAATCTTTGATTTTGAGTTTCAGGTGTTGTGCTTGGGTCTTGAATCGATGCTGGTGAGTCCGTTGAAAAAGCTTGATGAGAATCCTTTTTTTATTTATCATTTTCGATATGTTGTCTGGAAGGGTAAAGTTGTCCTTGGTTGATTTGAAGGTTCTAGTGGGGGTTGAAAATAAGATTGCTGTTTCGAATGCTTTGATGATTATGCTATTAAGCTTGGTGATTTCTTCTGTGTTTTTGGGTGCAAGGATTTGGTTCGGTATCTGTTCGTCGAGAGTTTTTGTGAAAATGTGCCAGTCAGTTTTAGCGAAATTAAATGTAATCGACGGTGAAATTGGGGAGTTAACGTGGTGATTACTTGTTGAAAGATCTAGGTGAAGGGGTAAGTGATCACTGCCAATGTCTTCACCGATGAAGTAATGGTCGATGAGTTCAATAATAGTCGGAGTTGTAAAGATTTTGTCGGGAGATGTTGATGTGGTAGAGATTCTGGTAGGCTGTCCGTCAGATATGAGGGTAAGATTATACTTAATGGCTAATTTGTTGAGGGCTATGCCTGCTGTGTTGGAAGTTTTGTCTCCTAGATTTTTGTGGTGAGCGTTAAAGTCTCCTAGGATGATGGTAGGTTTCTTGTAGTTGAGGAGTTGTTCGAGTTGGCTAATATCTAGTTTTAATTTAGGGGGGCTATAGACAGTAATAATGATGATGTCAGTGTTTTTGATGGTGACAGTAATTGCGAGGATTTCCGTTGTAGAGTTTGAAGTAGTAGGAATCAGGACTGGAAGAAGATGGTCCTTTGTTAAAATAACGACGCCTCCGGCTGCTTTAGAAATTTGATGTTGACGGTCTTTGCGAAAGGTGGTGAAGTTGTTTAATTGAAAGTGTTTTTCAGCGGTAAGATGGGTTTCCGTAATTGCTATGAGATCTATGTCATTATTGTTTGAGTAGTTGAGTAGTTCCTCTTTATTGTTGATAAGTCCATTTACATTGATGTGCATTAGTTTAGTCTGAGAAGATTGAGGGATCTGGTTCACTTTCTGCTTTTGTTAGATCAACTGAGATTTTCCTTTTTGTGAAGTGGTCGATGAATTTGTTTCTTGTTTTGTTGTTGCGCATGATGTTTAGAATTTCTTTAATTTGACAGTTCACTTGTTAGCAACCAGCTACTTTTACACGGTACACAATGGGTCATTCATCTGGGGCTCAAGCTACATAATTGCTGCTCAGTGATGTGAATCAGATTAGTCCTTGGCCGCGCCTTGATAAACAATATACATTATATGCTTGGGAGGACTCCGTGCAAAGCCCATGAATGATTGATGGTCCATTCTTCATAAGAAAGGTTATTTCCTAATGGGGCTTAACTTTTCACATTTTCGCCGCGAATATCTCAGAAACGAGTGGAAATGTTTGATAGATCTGAATCTGAATCGGTTAAGTCGGCAAAAATCCTTCAAGAGGACATGAACGCCAACCGAGCGTAAAAAGTATGAGTAAAAAATAAAAAAATAAAAAAAACTAGTCAGCAATACAAGTGTTAGTAAGTTTAGCTTTGAAACACTTGAGACTTAGTGCATGTACAATGTCTGACGGTAAAGCATTCCAATCCTTTAGTGTGTGAGGGAAGAAAGAGTGTTTATATACCTTCTTTTTAGCATAGGGAACCTGGAAATTAAGGTCATGATTATGTCTTGTATTAATTCTCACGGTGGGGATAATTTCATCTTTATTGATGGCGACAAGATTGTTATTGATTTTATATAGCATATGTAGCCGGGTGTTGTATCTTCTTGTTTTAAGCAGGGGCCAATCTAATTTATAAAGCATGTTTTTTACACTAGATTTATAAGAGTAGTCTGCCATACAGAACCTGGCTGCTCTCCTTTGAATAAATTCAAGTTTATCCACATCGCACTGGTGATGGGGGTCCCAGACTGCAGACGCGTACTCAAGTACTGGCCTGACTAGAGCTTTATAAGCAGTGGATTTAACGTCGGTGGGACAGTTTGAGAGGTTACGTTTCAATAGGCCAAGTATAGAGTTAGCTTTCTTGGTTATGTTATGTATATGTTTATCCCATCTAAGTTTATTATCAATTTCAACACCTAGGTATGGGTGGGAGTTGACATGTTTTAGTGGCTGGTTGCATAAGGTATAAACAGGTGATTTAAAGCTTTTCTTGGAGGAAATTGACAAGATGTAGCATTTAGAGGGGTTGAAATTCATTTGCCATTTGTTTTGCCATTGTTCAAGTTTGTTAAGATGTATGTTAATGAAATGTTCAGAATGTTACAAGGAACATATTTATGGCAAAATCGCTACCTGTCCATATACTTTAATACGCCAACACGTTGCATCGTTTTTACTCAGCTTGATTAATCAATCAATCTGTAGGATCATCCTAAATGAAGACAAGTTTACTTCACGAGGACCAGTAACTGACTTCCTGTATTAATTTGATACTATTCTCCTTAATCCTGACACTGCATTGCCCAATACAATACAAGAACATAAGGTATTCCTCCACATCAGGTACACGATAACCCGCACAATTGATACATAACAGGCGTAATCCAATACTTTATACTCTACAAATCGTTACCGTCGACGTATTTGAAGGATGCACGACACAATCTCCATGGAACTTCAGTGAACTGAAGAACTTTTAACTTTAAATCATACAGTTATATATTGGCTGGACAATAGCCAAGCTTGTGCGGAGGTTAAGCTGCAATTATTGAGATGCGTTTGTTTTTAAGACTTGTAGGCTTGAGGCTTGCACTGTTGTTTCTGCCATTATGGATTTAAAAGGAATAAAACATACTGTATTCTTCATGTTATCGCTGATTTCCATATTTTTGGTTGTTTTAAACTGGAATCCAGTTCACAAGTATTCGTTCAACCGGATTGCTACTAATTCAAATCTTACTACATTACCATTACTGGAGGATCGTGTACGGAAAGACGAACCTCTAACTTTATTTAAAGGTATCGTGAGTTCATAACGTAACGTAAGACTAAGAGGGGAACAGAAGGGGATTTGTCTCACCCGAGTAACAATCATTCGAATTTAGTTTTTATACTGCTTGAATAGCGGCGCCACGTGACGCGGGGAGGCAGTGACGTCGCCAGGGTTTTTCGTTTGGGGGCACAGCAGTTAAGATGAGGAAAATGGGGTCCGCTCTTTAGTCCCCTGTCTCATTGCTCCCCGTCTCATTGATCACCCGTCTCATTGCTCCCCCCTCATTGAAACCTATAGTCAAAACAAAACAAAATTCCGTCTCATTGGTCCCCCGTCTCATTGGTCCCGGGGAGACCAAAGAGACGGGGGAACAATGAAACGGGGGACCAATGAGACAGGGACCAATGACACGGGGGACCAATGATACGGGGGACCAATGACCCGGGGGACCAATGACACGGGGACCAATGACACGGGGATCAATAACACGGGGACCACTGACACGGGGACCAATGACACGGGGGACCAATGACACGGGGGACCAATGACACAGGGGACCAATGACACGGGGAACCAATGACACGGGGGACCAATGACACGGGGGACCAATGACACGGGGACCAATGACACGGAATTTTGTTTTGTTTTTACCATAGGTTTCAATGAGGGGGGACCAATGAGACGGGGGACCAATGAGACGGAATCTTGGTTTTGTTTTTACCATAGGTTTCAATGAGGGGGGACCAATGAGATTGGGGACTAATGAGACAGGGGACTATAGACATTATCCCGAGGAAAATAGGGAGCAATACAAATGTGCCACGCAATGCGCACGTAAAGTGTGCGCGTAACGGTGTGGGGTCCAGGGATCCGCTAAAGGGTCCAGGGATCCGCTAAAGGGTCCAGGGGCGCGCTAAAGGGTCCAGGAGCACACTAAAGAGTCCAGGGACCCGCTGAAGGGTCCAAGGGCCCGCTTAAGTGTCCAGGGGCCAGCTAAAGGGTTTAGGGGCCCGATGAATAATCCAGGGCCCGCTAAAGGGTCCAGGAGCCCGCAATAGGGATCCAGGTCCCCGATAAAGGGTCTAGGGGCCGATAAAGGGTCCAAGGGCTCCCTAGAGGATCCAGAGGCTCGATAAAGGGTCCAGGGGCCCGATAAAGGGTCCACGGGCCTAATAAAGGGTCCAGCTAAAGGGTCCAGGGCCCGCTAAAGGGTCCAGGGGCCCGCTAGATGGTCCAGGGGTCCGCTAAAGGGTCCAGGAGCCCGATAAAGGGCCCCGGGTGAGGTTCAGGGACGAATCCCTGATAGGGGTCCAGGGTGTGATTCCCGTAAGCTCTGAAAAATTCTTGTTTTTGATGCCCCAAAATGGCTTTAAATTAACACAGAAGTTCCAAAATTGAATTGATGAAAAGATGATAATTTTATAATATAACGTCAAAATCAACTTAAATTAGCATTTCGGTTACCATTCTGAACAGGCAGAAATTAATTTCCCCTGCAAATTGAGAAAATTCGGGCAAAACCTGGGGTCTTGGGGCGAAGCCCTGCATGAAGTTTTGTAGATTTCCTGTCTTTAATGCACAATAATGGCTTTATATGAAACACAGACAGACAGAAGTTTAACATAATTAAAGTAATAACAATATGATTTTTGTATATATTTTTGTTTTTGACGCACCAAAATGGCTTAACAGTGCCGTCGAAAGCAGGGGCTGGGAGGGGGAATTTTCAGCCCCCCAATAATTTGCAGACCTGTGGTGAAAATTGATGCCGTCATTGCAAAAGCCCGAAAAATTCTCAGTTACAAGTGAAAATAAAGTTGCACTGCTAAATTTGTAGAGACAACTCAAGAAAAACAAGTTTCACACCATACATGTATGCTCTATACTATACTGACCTTTATTCTTGTATCATGCTATCAATTATACATATTGGGTACTAGCTGGGAAAGCCACTGCCAAGGCTTAATCCTTATCATCCTATTGTTAATGATAAGCTGGTAAGTAAGCTCATGGAAGTAGAAGAGAGTAAGCTGTACTCTTTACTCGGCTGCTTGATGTATACGTACCCAGTACTGCATCATAATACACGTTCCCTATAGCTTAAGTTTCTAAAAACGTTCAAGTTGTTTCTAATTGGAAAATTTCTAATCAGAAAATCTCCAATTTTCGGGAAAATACCCTTCAATTTTTGGGAATTTCTTTCCCTTTGCAGGGCCTTTTCTTCATTTCTGGGTAAATTTCTTTGATTTTCGGAACATTTTCTTCCCTTTTAAGAAATTTCCTGTAATTAACGAGAAAATTTGCTCATTTTCGGCAATGTTTTGGCCAACTTTTAGGTACTTTTCACCAAGTTTTCATGTAATTTTCTTCGATTTTTAGAACATTTTCGTCTAATTTTCGAAAACTATCCTTCGATTTTCGTAAAATTTTCTTAACTTTTTAGGAAGTTTTTTCATTTCCGGGCAATTTTCTTTAAATTTCGGAACAATTTCTTCCATTTTGGGAAATTTTCTCTAATTATCAGGAACATTTGCCAAATTTCGGAATGTTTTCTTCTATTTTCGGGAAATTTTCTTCAACGTCTGGGAAATGTTGCCAAATTTTACTAAAATTTCCAGTTTTACCTATCAAATCCTCTCCGGGGGAAGAAACTGCCTCCCCCCCCCCCCCCTCTTGCTTTATACGTACGCCTCTGCCCCTCCTCTCAACTAACCTATCAATTGGCCCACCAGTCAAAATTCCTTTAAACAGTTCGGTAAATTCCCTTTTCAGAAGAAAAATATTTTTCCCCCCGAAGAAGGAACAACCTATGTAAATTTTGTAACTTCCGGATTTCCATTAACAAGTGCTTTGACCTATGGTTTTAATTAGCTTATATGCGGTCATTGTATGTGCGAAGTGACCAGGCCTTGTGTGCATACCTTTTTGTACAATGGACATTCTCTTGTTTGGTACAGGATGGTGTATAGATTTTGAAAATGCAAAAATTAAATTTACCTACTTGGTTATAGAATTTCTAGAACCCATACAAGTTTTGTGCCATAGCGTTACGCTGTTTCGTTATAGAGGCATCATGGGTAATCTTCAAAATGGCCGTCTGAGATTTTTCCCTCTTCGGGGAAAAATATATTTCTCCATAAGAGGAGAATCTATTGAACTGTTAAAAAAGCTCTGTTTGCCTGTTTCACTCTACCTATCCAAATGGGATTAAGTGAGATCATTTTAGGCCCATAAAAGGGTTAAAATGTACAAGCTTCCGGAGCTTCACCCCCTGGATCCTACCAGGGGCCTTTATGCAGGCCCCGGACCCCACGCCGGAAATCTCGCGCTTTGCACTCGGATAGCGGTAAGGCGCTATAAACTTTCAGCAAATGTTAATTCGCACCCTTCCCCCTCCCAATATCAAATACCTTCCGACGGCACTGCTTAAAACGTGTAAAAGATGAAGATACAAAAATTAAATTGATGTAAATTAAATTAAATTAAATTATAATGTTAAAATCAACTCAGATAAGCATTTGGGTCGGCGCCATTCGTCAGTTTATCAAGCAGCTACAGAATAAAATTTCTCAGAAAAATTAACTAGAACACCAATGATGTAGTAGCTCAATATATATTTTGCGGTGGGTATAAGATTGCTTTTGTTGGTGAGTTAAAAGTTTGGGCGTTTAATTGAGGGGCACTTTTCATTTTAAAAAAGGGCACTTTTGTCAGTTTTCGAAAAAGTGGAAGAAACTTCAGCCTCTTGGCACAATATGATTTGAACATAGGCGGGATTTGAGGGGAGTAAGGGGGAACTTTCCCACCCTCACTTTTTGTCCAAATGGATACTTTTGTATCATGTTGTATTTTAGCGTGATTTGGTAATCCCCCCTCCCTCACACACACACACACAAACACACACACACACACTTTTTACTTTCCCTACGGTAGGAAAATCCCGCCTATCTACTGATCTGCCTATAGGTTTGAGATTGGGGAGCCAGGACTAATGTTGACAATTACCCATCAGGCGAATAGGTAAAAGGCTTATTTTGAAAGTTGCTGCTTACAAAATTATTGGGGGATGCCCCACTGGTAAGATGATATGCTTTAATTGTGTCAAAGGTATGTAACAACTTCTATGTATTATGTAATATTTGTGAGTGAGTGGATTTCTATTTGTTTTTAAGCTTAAAAAATGTCCTACAATAATTTCATATAAGTTTCAAAAGGGCACCTCCTGCTTCCCCCCCCCTCCCCCCCCCCCCCGTCTCCTCCCGGCTGCAAAGCGCAAAAATACCCACCGACCGCTAGGACTCTAGTTGCCTCACTGCATAATGAAACACTAAATATTGTTTGTTGGATATGTGAAAACTGTTTTTCAATAAGCCTACAAAAACTTATACTTCAACAGCAATATGATGCAAACTTGAATAAGAATGCTTCCTTCTGAGGGAAATTAAGATCATAAACAGACATACTAACAGCAAAATACTGTATGTATAAAATCAAGATGTATTTTACATCCTTGCAAACAAGACAGGCTTTTAACTATGGCATATTTTCCTCATATTGCTAATATATCAGCCATTTTTGAGCAAATATGGTTATTTGTTGCAAATTAATGAGTCACAATTAATTATAGCATCACACGAATACACTTCCAATTGGCAATCTTTTTTCTTCTTTTTTTATACGAAATATAACTAAAAAGATTTTATGAATTTCTTTTAAGTCCTCTTTCATATAACATGTACAAGATAGACTTAATTGTACCCCTCGAGAAACCATCACAGATAAGTGATTTAAAGCATCAGTTATTAGACTCTCTTTTCTGTGCGCAAACAAAAGTTGTTCTTGCGAAGAGCCAGATAATGCCACTACAGGGAACTGTTACTTAGAGCTCCCTGGTTATTAACACTGGTGATTTTGAAATTTATTGCCTGAGTTATTTAATTGCGCTATATGGATATATAGCCCATTCAGGCCATTTTCGTTTTAAAGCTTTAGTTTTTAAACGTAAGTTATAGCCCAAACGAGCTATCAACTACGAGTGCTATACTCCAATTTGGCAATAGTGTGGGACAAATCCGAAACGGGATATTATAACCCAATTGGCACATGAAACCAGCGTTCTTTATCTTTCGGAAATGTTTGCTGGCCCTTCCGAGACTATGTTATTTTATATGCTAAATTCATACTGATCACCCCGAGTGAAAAACAAATTTTGGAGTCATTTTTAGTAAGATTTGGAATGCAAAATTCTTTAAAACTACACACTTATACAAAGTGTTGTTGCATCCGTGGATCGATCTATGTAAGGCAAACATGGAAACACAGCAAAATGTCGAATAAACGCTTAGGATTAGATAAACACTGCAAAAATCCGAACGAAAATCTGGATTTGGGGTTAGCCTTGCTTAAGCTCAAAATCCCTTAAAGGGATGTTGAGCTAAATATTAAGGCAAAATATCATTGGATATTTGAATGATAAAGCTTTGAAAATGTCATAGAAACATAGACATTAAAGAAAAATGTCACCAGCATCTTTTGCAGGTAGTTTTCTTCTCGGAGGATGGTAGAAAAAAAGGACGGAAAATATTTGACATCGAGGTCATCTTTGATTTGTTTTAATGCCAGTTTTTCATTTGGTGTACGCGGAGGGCACAGCAAATTTTTTGGAGAACGTGCCCCGTGCCTTCTTAGCGACGCCATTGGGGGTGACTAATGGGAGGGGGGTAGTCCCCCACTTCTCGCAAAGATCGATTTTCCAAATTGTCCAAGACATAGACGCCGATCTCGGCGGTAACGGGGGCGATCGCTCCCAGATGTAATGCTGCGGCCGAAAAGTATCGTATTGCTCCCAAAAAAAAATTATATATATATATATATATATATATATATATATATATATATATATATATATATATATATATATATATATATATATATATATATGTATATATATATATATATATATATATATATATATATATATATATATATATATATATATATATATATATATATATATATATATATATATATATATATATATATATATATATATATATATATATATATATATATATATATATATATATTGATATACATTTATATATATATATATATATATTATATATACTTTGTAT
The DNA here is from genome assembly GCA_020152595.1 of Chiridota heheva. NCBI lineage: Eukaryota > Metazoa > Echinodermata > Holothuroidea > Apodida > Chiridotidae > Chiridota > Chiridota heheva. Next base: position 909,645 of record JAIGNY010001629.1, on the reverse strand, counting down.
AAAATTATACGTGTAATATATATAGATATAGATATATATATATAATATATATAGATATATATATATATATATATATATATATATATATATATATATATATATATATATATATATATATATATAGATAGATATATATATATATATATATATATGAATATATATATATATATATAGATATATCTCTATATATCTATATATATATATATATATATACATGTATATGTATATATATATATATATATATATATGTATATATTTGTATATATGTATATATATGTATATATTTATATATATATATATATATATATATATATATATATATATATATATATATATATATATATATATATATATATATATATATATATATATATATATATATATATATATATATATATATATATATATATATATATATATATATATATATATATATATATATATATATATATATATATATATATATATATATTTATATATCAGCAGGCCCCTATATGGCCTCTTTTTTTGGAAGTCTTCAATTTACGGAAATCTTCAATTTTCGTAAAATTCTTCAATTTTGCCGCAATTTCTTTATTTTCGTGCAATTTCAGAATTTAGGCTTCTATATTTTGGGACAATTTCTTCAATTTTCGAGAAGTTGTCTTTCAATTTGTTGTCGTTAGTTGAAATGTGGCTCAATTCTGATACAATTTCTTTTATTTTTGGAACATTTACTTCAATTTGTGTACAATTAGCTTCATTTTCGTAAAATTTTGCCGCAATTTCCTTCATTTCTGTGAAAATTGCTTCAATTTTTGTACAATTTTCTTTCGTATTTTCGGGAAAATGTATTCAATTTTCGAGAATTTTCGTGAAATTTGGTTCAATTCTTAAGTAATTTTTTTCATTTTTGGAAAATTTACTTCAATTTTCGTACAATTATCTTCATTTGGGGAAATTTTCTGCAATTATTGAGAAGTTTCTAGTTATTTTCATTAAATTTCTTTCAAACTTCGTAAAATATCTTCGTGAATTTTTACCTACAAAAGAAAATGATATGAAAATGTTTTATAATAATCTGTTAATTGCCAGAACAATCGTAAACACAACTTCTTTTAGTTTTAATTTTTTTTATTTTCTATTTGGGGGAAGAGGGATACTCCACTTATTCGGGAAAAATCAAGACCGCCCAAAATTCAAACGGCTCCTAAACGCTTATGGGTGGAAATCTCTTTAGAAACCCGGCCAAGCGGCCAAAGAGGTGAAAAAAGTGTCATTGGCGAAGGCCGGGAAAAAATCCAACATTTTCACTTCCTTGGCCTTCCAGAAAGTCCTCCCCCCCCCACAGCACAGACATAGATCTACGACCCTGGTCCAAGACCGAGGAGAAAATAGACCGAGTACCAAGACCGAGGAGAAAATGGGATAGGGGTATAGGTGAAGGTCCCCAATAGCGACTCCATCCACAGGGAAAACAAAGGGACTCGTCCCTCATTCGTCGCCAAGATCCAATGATCGATTATCCAATTCTTCCAAATCCGAGGAGTGAATGTCGAGAGTTAGGTGTAGATCCCCCATATACCCCAGTTTGCGATGACTGGCGCCGCCTGCATCTTCAGTTAAATGTTACCAATTGAATCGTCGTCAGCCTATCCGAAAACGATTCGTGGCGCTAATTTGATTTTCAAATGTGATAGGTTAAAGGTCACTCCTCGTGTTAAAGATTATGACCGTGTATAGCAAAAGCATGACCTTACATGCTTTGAAATATAAAATTAAAAAGAAACATAAAAACAGCAAAAAGTCACAACAAAATCGATTAAAAATTGACCATCATGCAGCTTTTTAAAACTTAGGTACCTAATTAACATAAATTGCACACTATTTTGTGACCTCAGAATGTATGGGCGGCCGTTTGGGCAAAAATTAAAAAGATAAAACAATACTAAGAAACATGCATTATAAAAATGGAAAGAAAAAAAAAAAAGAAACCAATAAAAGAGAAAAGTATCTAATAAATAAAATAAAAACCTTTAAATAGAAAATAAATAAAAAGAATTCAATACAAAGTTAATTGAAAAGAAAAATAAATAAGCAGAAACGTATAAATTAAAAATGAAATAGATAAAAAGAAAGCAAAAAAAGAAAAGTATCTAATTAAGGAAAATATAAATTGATTATGAAATAAATAAAAAGAAAACAATACAAAAGAAAATAAATGCGGCCGTTTGGAAAAAAGTAAAAAGAAAGAAAAATACTAAGAAACATAAATTAAAAATGGAAAAAAAAACCGAAACCAATAAAAAGAAAAGCATCTAAAAAAAATATACAAAAAAACCTTAAAATAGAAAATAAATAAAAGAATTCAATACAAAGTGAATTAAAAAGAAAACTAAATAAGCCGAAACGTATAAATTAAAAATGAAATAAATAAAAAGAAAGCAATAAAAAGAAAATTATCTAATTAAGGAAAATATAAATTGATTATGAAATAAATAAAAAAAAAACAATACAAAAGAAAATAAATGTGGCCGTTTGGGCAAAAATAAAATTAAAAAGTGAAATACTAGAAACATGAATTAAAAATGGAAAAAAAAAGAAACCAATAAAAAAAGAAAAGCATTTAATAAAAAATATAAAAACCTTTAAATAGAAAATAGATAAAAAGAATTCAATACAAAGTAAATTAAAAAGAAAACTAAATAAACAGAAACGTATAAATTCAAAATGAAATATATAAAAAGAAAGCAATAAAAAAAGAAAAGTATCTAATTAAGGAAAATATAAATTGAATATGAAATGAATAAAAAGAAAACAATACAATAGAAAATAAATAATACGAAATATATCATATGGAATTTTAGAGAACAATGAAGAGAAAGCAACAAAAATAATAAATAGAAAAGAAACACAACTACAATTAAAAATCGATAAGATCTTATAACACACAATGTTTTACTACAATAAGAAAGAATATAACAAATACTATACAAACAGATAATATATCTCCCAAATAGTTTTTTTCCTCTAAATATATAAACATTACTATATCTATAAAACAGTGATAAATCTTTAAACAGAAGTATAAGTGCAGACAGCCTTTTATCTGTTTATCATAGAAACAAAAATTTATAAGTACAAACAAATATATATGAATAAAAAAACCAATTTTAAGGAGAAAAAAAACAACCAATATGTAAAAAGAGAAATATGCGCAGCACTTTGCGCACCACAATGCACTTCACCAGGATTTGCGCCCAGGCGTGGTGAGTATGAGCTGACACTAGCGCTCGAATGCGTTATGTTTGTGCAATGTAATGCTATGCTCAGCGTGAAGCCAACTTAAATCCTTATAAAGACCCAGGGTTCAAAACGTGAAGAAAACGCCAGTGCACCATAACTGGTTATCAAAGGCCGTGGACATTGACTTGGTTGTCGATGTTATGTCTGTCCGTACGTCGTACCTGTGTTCTCGTCCGGGTCGTATTAAGCGTTTCGTGATAGCATTTGTACTGTCATAACCGAATACGCAGGCGACGACCCCGTCATTGTAATTGTGTGTTCAACTCTCTCTCTCACGTGAAGAAAACAAAATTATCGGAATTTTGTTTTCAAAATTAATTTTCACAACTTTCCTTTCGTTTTCTACCACTACAAGTTTAGTTTCTATGAATGTTAAGACAATGAACTTTTCAATGAAAAAGTCAAATTAAAGAAATTATCGACAAAAATATACAAATTTGCACATTTTATGCCAAAATAGGCCAGTTTTTTTGAGCTTGTATTTTTCTTGTGAATAATGAAAAATGAGGATTTTTTACAAATTTAGATTGTTTGTGAGATTTCCTTTCCATTGATACCAGTCTAATTTTGTTCTCAAAGCAAAACATGCAAAAACAATAAAAATAAACAAAAAAATAATCACTGCTGCAATTTCTAGCGGAAAAAGGAAAGCCACGTGGTCCAATGCGGGGATCGAACTTGGGCCATCGCGTGCTGGCTGGTACGCTGAGATTTGCCACTGGACCAAAGTGTCTAAGTAGAAATAAGAATGTTTGAAAATATTTCAAAGAGGCGAAATCGTCATATGTGCACAATAGTTAGAATTCCTTCTAAATTTTGTGATTGGTTGAAATTTTGCTGCGCGATTCGTTGTCTCGTATTGCAAGGTTTATATTTATTTAAAACGCTTTGAAGGTCATTACACGAGTTAGCCCAGTTGGTTACGGCGATCGGACGCAATAGTTTTTTTTAAATCAAGTCGTGAGTTCGAGCCCCGGTAGAATCGTTTATTGCGACTTTTGCTTTCATCTTCTTTTTTCTCAGTAATTTTTATTTGGTGAGTATTATTGTAGAATTATAATACTAATATTTCACTTTCGCTTTCTGACAAAAACGCATTGAAAAAAACCCCTAGTTTCTCGTCACAGTAAGGTAATGCGCTGTGTATGTAACTCTGCACACACAACGTACATGCTAGTGTCTGGCTGTACTGTGGTACAAACAGACAGTGGATCGGATCTTGCGTCCACAACCGGAAGTGACGTCAAAATATCACATCCCTTATTTTTACCGTATTTCAATGAGACGAGCCTCCCTCTTTAAATGAAAAGTGATTAGAGAGGGGGTACTTGCTTTTTCTGATATCAATTGGTCATGGCTTGACCTCTCTTACGATACAGTTCGCGTACGGTAGGTGTATTGCGATCTGAACTTACAGTTTTTTCAACATTTTGGTCTTAAAAAGGCTAAAAACCATCAAATTTGGCACAATTTTTGCCAAAAAAGATATTGATGGTAGGGGCAGTCAAAATTCGACCGGAATTGGATACTTTAATGTCTTTGACAGTTGTTCACGGCTTTTTAGGCAAAAGCTAGGTCTAGAAGTACGGCAAGATAGCTTTTGAAGAAAACAAGTTTTTATCTTCAATTTTGTGCATTTTTTTTTAATTCTCTCTTTTTCATTCCCATTTTTTGCCAAATTCTTCAACACAACTTCCATCAAAAAGTTATATTTTCTGAAATAACTATTCAAGTTCTTTTAAATGACACCACGATCACTGCTGTGGCCGTATTTGACAAAAAGTATGTCCCTATTGAGTCTGACACGCTTGGTCTGGGTATTTAAGAACCTCATGTGGAAAAAAAGGATACGGAAACAATTCCAACCCGATATTTGTAGAGGCTGTAGGACCTAATAAGAAGGGCAACATAACTGTTGACGGAAGCAATAGAAGGGAGTGCCCCGGCTAACAGTACCATTACTCTTCGATACCGTGGCTCAGACAGCTGTGCCTACCGTACCTTACTGGCTGCAGGCGCGGCTTGATGTAAGTGTTCGAGTCGTACGTTAACGACGACGACGAGTACACACACAATTACAATGACGGGGTCGTCGCCTGCGTATCGGTTATGATAGTAACAATGCTATCACGAAACGCTTAATACGACCCGGACGAGAACACAGGTACGACGTACGGGCAGACATAACATCGACAACCAAGTCAATGTCCACGGCCTTTGATAAGCAGTTGTGTGTTGCATTAGCGAAACGTTAACGAAACCGATATGCATATATATATAATATCTGTGGTGCGCAGTGAAACTGCTGCCAAGTATAATCAGTAACAGATTGCAAGTGTACGTAACACATTTTACATTGCATTGTGGTGCGCAAAGTGCTGCGCATATTATTATTTTTTTTGTACGTATATATTTTTTTGTACTTATATATTTTTTGTATTTATAATTCTGTTTGTATATATAAAAGGCTGACACTATACTTACATTTCTGTTTAAGGATAAATTGATTTAAAGTTACATTGATTTAAAGATATATTGATTTAAAGATAAAGATTTAAAGGCAAATTTAAAGATAAAATGCTTATAGAAGCATTTTTATTATTAGATATATTAATGTTTATATATAAGTTGTTAAATTTGGAGATATATTTTCTGTTTGTATATTACTTGGATTTCGTTTTTTTCCTTTTTTTATTTCATATCTAATTTGTCGTTTTCTTAATACTATATACAATTTTGTTCTTTTGTTTCATTTTTAGTTTATATTTTTCTTATTATCTTTTTTTATTTTTTATTTTATTTATTGCATATTCAATTTAAATTTTTGTATAACATCCTTTTTTGTATTGGTTTCTTTTCAATCATTTCATTTTTAGTTTATGTTTTTATTAACAATTTTTCGTTAATTCTTTTGTATTGAATTCTTTTCATTTATTTCATATTCAATTTATATTTTTCTTCTAACATTCGGTTTTTTTTATTGGTTTCTTTTTCAATCATTTCATTTTTAATTTATGTTTCTTATTAATATTTTTCTTAATTTTTTGTATTGAATTCTTTTCATTTATTTCATATTCAATTTATATTTTTCTTATAACATACATTTTTTATTGGTTTCTTTTTTTGTTTATTTCATTCTTATACTTATGTTTTTTACTCTTTTTTGTTTTCTTTTCTTTTCATTTTTGCCCAAACGGCCGCGCATAAGAATGTGACTACTAGAAAATTTCACATGTTTGCTTTATTCTATTATTGTTTTTATACGTCATCACTTTTGCACATGCTGAAATTTTAACAAACTTTGATTTGTCATAACTTAGCAAACTGACAAATAAGTGTTATTCATAAGTGCTATTCATAAGTGCTATTCATAAATGCTATTCATAAGTGTTATTCATAAGTGCTATTCATAAGTGAAATTCAGAAGTGATAATCATAAGTGATATTCATAAGTGATATTCATAAGTGCCATTATGACCAGTAAAAAGAAGGATCTACTCAGAATAAAATTATGTTTTATCTATAAAAAAATAATTTACCTGACATGCATGTCCATAGACCTTTTCAATCTGAATCGGCAATTTCCGGATAACTAATTTAAATAATGTCGCATGGCCGAGATTCACGTGTCCATAATCGTATACTAGAGGAATATTGTTGACCATTCATAAATAGTAAATTAAGTTTCTAGCTTTCTGATTGGCTAATAGGTGGTCTTGAATACATTCGAGACCACCAAGATGTACGGTAAGAGAATGATGATGATCAACACTTTCCATATATTAACACCCTTATTAAGCATAATAAATGTACATCATCCTAGGTCCCAAATGGCACAATTTTAGCTTTGTAATTACTCTTCTTTCGCTAATCGATGGTCTGGAATACGTTAGAGATCAGACTGACCTGTATGACAGTGCATGTATGTGCCCCTTGGAAAAATATTGGCCTACATTGGCAAAATAATGAAAAGTATATACAAGGATATGCAAAGAAATATAAGAAAATGTATAAGAAAAATGAACCAAACACAAAATTCTAGCCACAACAATCATGACTCTCATGAGTCTCAATCAACAGCTCTGGCTTTAATTCGAGAACAATCTCTCATAGCAACTGTTCTTAATCAATTTAGAAAAATTAAAATGAGGATTACTTCCCACCAAACTTCCTGATCAGAACAGAAATTGAAAGCCTGGCAAAGTCGATATTTGGCCCCCAAGTGAATAAATGCCGCAAAGTTTTCTGACACTGTTATAAAAAATACCTCAAATTGTAGATATGTAATTAACAGTACACTAATCACTATGCATTGTATTTTAATAGTCTGACACTGTAGTCCGCCGTTTGTCTGTGTACATGTAGACGTAACAGAATGTTAGCCTAGCCTATTTTGGTCACAAAACAAATGAGAAGCCAACCAACGTTAGCCCTAAACGTAAATTCGACGTTCGCAAACTTTCTTCTAAAAAAGGCCTAAAAATAAACCTACGTTTATTATTCGAGTCTTATCTTGACCCCTACTTCACTTGTAGCTGTTTATACTTTTCCAAGACCTTGTTTCACCTTGTTTTTCAACTTTGCTCTAAATGTTCAGTGTGCTAGCCGGTTTCGCGATTCAGTTTTAATTCTCTGTCAAAACTCGATAATATATGACCTGCAAATTTTAATGTATTTTTTGTATCATTGTTCGAAAACAACGAACAGCTTCTTGCGGTCGTACGAAAGTAATATGAAAAAGATGTTTGAGAACAAACATGTGTTTTGTTTCATTAAGTTTGGCGAGTAACTTTAATCTGTACGGTTAGCTCTTCGAATGGTCAATTGGCTGGTTGGTTGTCGCAACAAAAAATGAAGAAACATTTAACCCAATGACGTCACAATGAGTGTTAGGAGAATATGAATAGTGATCAACATAAATTGCCTTTTTTTAGATATATTTTCATCTAAAAAATCATATATTTATGAATGGTAATAAAAGCGAGTGTGGCCGGTCTTAAGTGGCATTTGAGACCGCGGATGACGTCATCGTAGGGCCAGCGGACCTCGGCTATCGCCTTGGTCCGGTAAAAGCCTGCAATGACGTCAACCTTGGCAGCTTGGTATCAAATGGCATTTGAGACTGGTATAAAGTAAGTTTTGCCTCCCAGTAAATTTTGGCCCCCGGCAAATGTTTCCTAGGAAATTCCCCCCCCCCCCCCTTCCCCTTAGACAATTAAATAAAAAGAATCCGTTAGGAAATTTGGGCCCGGCCCTTCTTTCGTATAAAATTTGGAGACAACAACTTGTCCCCTTTTGCAACAAAAAGTCCTTCTTTTCCCTTCACACTAAACCTCACTGCCGTTTTGCGTAAAGCACGTTTTTTTTTTCTTTCTTAAGTGTATTAGCTTATCACTTCTTATCACTTTTTAGCTTATCACTTCAGTACACAAAATTAATTGAAGGAACCGTACATACACACCAGTAAATTACCTAGTAAATCAGTCCGGAGAGGATCAAACTAGACATTTCTCAGGAAATAAGGACCGGGGCCCAAATTTACGGGGGGAAAAATTTACTATCACACCGGCCACCCTCGCATTTATCCCCTAAATAAAATATTGAAGGAATCTTGGCCATCTGCACAATTCACGCACGGTATGGGACTAGGCGTATGAAAAAATGTTTTCAAGCGCACGTATCATACGTGCATTATACATGAAGGAAATATGCGCGCGTATTGCTGCTTACACTTTTTTCTCAAACCTGCCCCTGATTGGTTGGGAAACAAAGGAAAAGTTCCCCCAGCATTTGATTGGTCGTAGTACTGAAGAACTCACGTTCAGCTAAACTCGGTTTAAAAAGGTCCATATACCTTTAAAAAAAATATGGACATGTAGCAACGAATTAACCTTTTCAGGTTTCCAAATAGGCTACGCCCACCGTAGCAACGCGGTAACTATATGGGGTAAACAAACCTCAAATCCGCAGTCGTTCATTACCAATGTGTTGACATTTAAATGTTTGCGAGCCCTGCCGCAAGCTTTGATTCATTTATGGCTTCTCCGGATCTTTAGAGATTTTGAGCAAAATGGGTAAACAAAATTCAGTTTGCTAACTGTTCTGGGTAACAGCAGTCAGATTTACAAAGCCCGTAGCGCAATTTTTGTTCACCATTTTGCCATTTGTTTTGTACAGTAAGTTGCATTGACTACATGGGCGCGCGCTGTTAGCTAGCTGTACTGTACCAGTACTGCGTAGGATGTTTGCCCCACTTAGTTACGCATATTTTGTTGCTAGGCAAATTCGTGCAATGATTGATTCAAACAAGCTGTCAATCATTAAACCCAGAAAGGTTAATTGAGCTTGATTGAAGAAAACGTCAAACATGTCCACAGATACATTGATCATCACACTGGACAGTCCGGAAGCATGCCTATTAATAGGATCATTTATAACACACGAGAATATTGAAGTTATGCAACCATATTGTTCAGATGTTGCAATAAATTTCATAGTTTCTAATTTATGTACTTGAAGTGTTAAAAATCATTGTGTTAAAAAACATTTTAATTTTCAAAATGGCCGTTTCGCGCTTAAAAGACTAGCTCTATTGTCTATTTTATCTAATATTTCGAAAACGGCGTGATGAACATATCAAATGGGAGTGGAAAAGTTGTAGCCATGACAGTAATGAAGGTATTTTCATAAGTTTGAAGTTTTCTTTAGCAAAGATATTTTTCCCAGACGTATTTCAAATTTGAAAAATGTAACGTTGCATCAAGCTTTAACGTTAGGATAGCAAAGGATCATGGGAAATATCACAAAATGGCGGCTTCCATGTAGCAAAATGTTCCCATTAAGTTTATTATTACACTTAAGTTTATTACACTTATATGGCGCATTATCTAAATAACGTATTCTAATGCGCCTTACAAAATATGCATACAAAGAAAATAAATACAAATGTGTTAAAAGATAAGCATGAAATATAAAGAAAACAAAGTACAAGAAAATTATGAAGAAGACTCGAAAGCACAATTAAATAAGTGAGTCTTAAGCAAGGTGTGGAATTGTTTAAGGGATTGAGCAGATTTGATTGAAAGAGGTAAGTCATTTCAAAGTTTTGGGCCAAATATTTGCAGAGAGCGATCGCCATATGTAAGTTTACATTTTGGAACATAAAGGAATGAGGTGGTTTTGAGAGCGAAGGCGGTAACTAGTTTGTTTATAATTAAACATTTCGGTCAGATATAACGGGGCCATGTTATGAAGGGATTTGAAAATGAGTATTAAAATTTTGAATTTAATTTTAATGAGATTTTGCAGTAGATAAAGTGATGGAGTGAAACGGTTGCTTCTTGTGACGAGCCTTGCAGAATAATTCCGAACACGCTGCAACTTTTTCACTGTAACACCTGGCACCCCTGCAAGGGGACATTGCAATAATCTATGCAGCTATGCACAAGTACATTTACAAGTGATATTGCAGAACTTCTGTCCAGAAACTTCATGCACCTTCTAATGTTAAATAAATGGTAAAATGCAGTTTTGCATTTGTGATTGACATGGTCAGCCATTGTCATACCTTGATCTAACCAAGCGCCCAAATATTTGACAGTGGAAGATAATTTCACCCTGTCGTTACCAATAGCAATACTGCCAATATTTAATTGAAATATATTAATAGGAACATTTATGTTCCCATTAATAGGCATGCTACCGAACTGCTGGAAGATTACCTATAATGGTACTATCTCTGGCTTCTTTAAAAAGAACTCATCCTTCAGTCCTTGGAAACAGCAGTTCATCAAAATCGGTTTTAAATGGACCATTTTCAAATATGGTGAAGAAACTATGATTCAATATCTTATTCCGTTAGGAAAGTGAAGTTTAATATTCTGTCTGATCTGTGTAGAAATGACTGGTGTAGTAAGTCTACTATGGAAGGTTAGCGCCCTCATAACATCTGTTAATGTATTTCAAAGGAAAATGTTTTAAACTTTTTTGAATTATTTTTCCTCAAACTTTCTTCAGATGGTAAATTACCATTCTGTATTACTACTCTCTTGTCATCCAATGGTTTTTAAGCCACAAAATTGCAAGAAAAATATGATAGAATGCTTACTAAAATTCGAGAAATCAGAGGGTGCGACGTTACAACTAGTCTGATTTTAGTCGTTTCTAAACGAATAATACAGAACTTTAAATATGAATATCTCAACGGGAAAATATTTGTGATACTTTCAATTCTTCACCATTTTGTTACGTTTGGGGTCCTCTCCATATGAAATGGACTTGACCTAAACCACTAGTAATTCTTTAACTTTTTGTTTGGAATTCTCTTATATTTTATAGAGCCTGATGTATTCGTAACCCACTGGCATGACAGGGGCGTAACGTTACGGATGTTGCTGCCACAAGACGGACAAAACTCAAGCTATCTACCAACGACGTCCGCAAAGGATATCAGTGTGAGTTGCTTATGTGAGAGTGGCGTAGCTAGGATTTCTATTATTTGAGGGGGGAAGGGGTAAGAAGTAATGGAAGTGAATCAACAAAATAGGCCTACCAACATGCATGTACAAATCTCACCCCCACACCCCCTCAAGCTACGCCACTCTTACGTGAGCTATTATTGTTCTATAGACCTTCAGACAAGACCACAGAGTGTGCTACAGCGTAACAGCTTATGGAACATGTTTTCGAAAGTGGTACCTCGCTGAAAATTACTGCAAAATTTCACAAAATGAATACGAAAATCAAATGTTTATGCTAAAAAAATATTGACATTGAACTTTTCACAAAAAAATATTAATACAGTGCGTGGAAGTGTCATGTTTTGGAAAATAAACCCTACAACTTTCATGAAAGGTGGGATATTTTGAACGAGACTCATTCCTAAAGGCGTCACAACCGGGAAAGGGGGACAGAAGAAAATGTGCCATTTTCAGAAAAGGAAAGTGCCTTTTTCTGAGGGGAAAATGCCCTTTTCAGATGAAAAATGCTCTTTCAAAGAGGACAAGTGATGTTTTAGAGAAGGAACATACCCTTTCAAACAAGGACAAACTTTTTTCTCGATAATATATATATTTATATATACATATATATATATATATATATATATATATATATATATATATTATATATATATATAGATATATATATATATATATATATATATATATATATATATATATATATATATATATATATATATATATATATATATATATATATATATATATATATATATATATATATATATATATATATATATATATATATATATATATATATATATATATATATATATATATATATATATATATATATATATATATATATATATATCAAACAAAATTGGAAAAAATGACAATGTCTCTAGCCAACATAATTTGTTATAACTCCAAAGATTTCAAAAACTCCTGTTTCCTTCTTCAGTGGTATGACTTCATACCACTGAAGAAGGAAACAGGAGTGTTCGAAATATTTGGTTTTTAAAAAATTATGTCGGCTAGAGACATTGTCATTTTTTTTCAATTTTGTTTTGTTTGTAATGGCCAATGCGCGGAACTTATATTTTAGATTTGGAGTTGAGCTATATATAGATTTGGAGTTGAGCTATATATATATATATATATATATATATATATATATATATATATATATATATATATATATATATATATATATATATATATATATATATATATATATATATATATATATATATATATATATATATATATATATATATATATATATTTATATATATATATATATATATATATATATAGATAGATATATATAGATATATATATATATGTATATATATATATATATATATATATATATATATATATATATATATATATATATATATATATATATATATATATATATATATATATATATATATATATATATATATATATATATATATATATATATATATATATATATATATACATATATACAAATATTGCCCTGAAAAAGAAAAAATGTGAAATTTTACATCTTTGCGTTCATACACTATTCTGAGTTTTCCCTAGAAACAACAGCCCTATACATATTAAACAATATTACACTTTTTTATACCTAAAAAGCCTTCGCCTCTTCCTACCTTTGTTTCCCCCAGCCCATAATTTGTACAAATTCTTTAAAATAGGGCCTTTTTAGAATATGCGTGCAACCCCAGATTTCATTAGTGGGGTATCTTTAAAATGGGCCATGCAGGGCAAAACCTTTTATTTGCACCCGGGCCATTGTAATGACATAAACTGACGTGCCCTCTCCCCATCTTCTTTGTAAAGTTTAAAAGGTGCCCCTTCACAGACTGACAGAGATAATATATATATATATATATATATATATATATATATATATATATATATATATATATGTATATATATATATATATATGTATATATATATATATATATATATATATATATATATATATATATATATGTATATATATGTATATATATATATATATATATATATATATATATATATATATATATATATATATATATATATATATATATATATATATATATATATATATATATATATATATATATATATATATATATATATATATATATATAAAGGGTTATTCAAAATATCAAAATATATTTAAATCCCCTTATTATAATTGATCTTTTATTGACAGATTGAAGAAAGTAACACAAACATCAGCAAAATATCCCAAATTTCGCTCGCGGAGCGCCTTTAATGATGGTTCTAAAAAAAACCCAATGGGACACTTAATTGCCACTGATTCGCTGAAGACGTGAGTGTGAATTTGAGTCATCTGGTCTAATTTTTACTAAAATAGTTACATATCTTATTCTTAGCAGCAAAAAAATGATGGCCTCCCTAAGTACCCTTTTGCTTTTCACATTATCTTAGACATTAAGTATTCCGATTCATGAACCATACAATGGCTAATCATGATCTATAAGTCTAAATCCTTCCCATTTCAAGACTTATGATGTATACATTTTCCAATTCAGCAATTGTGGTAGATTTCAATACAATCTTTGTATTTTACTGAATTTTGGACCACAATATCTTGAATTTTTGAAGCTGTGAATTAGAAAAAAAGTTAAAATGGGTCACCAGTGAAGTTCGAACCTATAAAAGTTTAGAATTTTTACGTGGGGAAAGGGTGGAAGGGTTGACCATATAAAGCTATATTGCCGTGCTACATGATTTAAAAAAAAACGATAGTTGGAAAGTGCCCCTGAAATCCTGTGCCCCCACTTTTCAACATCTTTCGCCGCCTCTGCTTGGGCCGAATTGTAAGGGTTTCAGAGTGACTCAGTATACTACAATATGTTTTTACAGGATGCCCCTGATCCGACCTCACCATAAGTTTTCACTTACGTCATCTATCATCCATCAGTAGTGGGACGTCGTTCGACCCCCATCCAAAGGTTAAAGTACAGAAACTGAAAGGTCCATATTTGTTTATATCAACTTCTGACACTTTCTTTACCATTTTGTTCCTTTTATTGCCGCTTTCTTGTAAGACATGAGCTTCAATTGAGTAACGCAGAATTTGGCAAAGTGCATGAGTCAGAAGGATATATATAAATCGATAGTTGTTGCAGAAGCCCGCGTTAATTTTGAAATAGCTTTTAATTGAAGGTTCGTGTTGCCGCTGAAATGTAGTCAGATATTCTATTCGTATTTGTGAATGTAAAAACATGATTTTTTTTCTTTCAGCTTAGCATGAATAATTTACTGAAACATACTGGTTTTAATTGAGATTTGTGTGAAAAACCAAATTCCATACACTATTGTTGTTTAACATTTGCACGACAGAACTGATCTTGAACGATACTGGGAGTGACAACTATATCGCTTATTTCATATGGCAGAGAGCAAATCAAAATATGAAAGATTAAAACAAGTAAAATATAATGATTAAAAAGAATACGGAGAATGCAGGAGGAGCACGCAGATATTCAGAGTTGTGAGGGATCCCACTCGAATCGTGCATTTTTTCAAGATTCAAGATTTTATATTCCACAAAGCAGAAATCGATACAAACAAGAACTGTATACAAAGTGTATGATATACAGTGAAGGAAGACTAGATAAGCAAATAATTCTTTTTACAAAGTAGTCCACCTTTAGGAAAAGAAATATATTAAGCAATTAACAAAGTAACAATGAACTTCTTTTGTGTAAATGTGCAAATATATGTAAATCTTATCATGAATAATTATGAATAGCACAAGCACACACTCACACTCACCCCCACCCCCACCCTAGAAAATATACAACAATATCTAGATACATCATTAATTATAACTCAGAAAAGAGCTTTGATATTGATAGTCTTGAAAAAAGCCGCAACCCAAGCCTCTATGTTTTAGGAGATAAGTAGCTCATTGCGTACGATGGAGAAACGGGAGGTTTTCAGTTCGAGCCCAACAACGATTTAACCCTTTAATTTTTCCACAGATGTGCTGAAGGATAAGCTGGCATCAAGCGCATAGCTTGGTCATCTGCATCCCACATTGTCCCCACCCAGCCTTTGCGAAAGTGACCACTGAAAAGTTGGCGCTCATGACCATGCATCGGATAAGGACGTTAAAAGCGGTCGCGAAGATAGGCTGATAACATAACAAGATGACGGGTAAAGAAGCGTGAATCACCCCCATAAAAAGCCTAAATTAACACCACCACCACCGCACACACAAAAATAAAAGACGCCCAGAGTTAGTAAAGAATTTATCAATGTTGACTTTGAATTTGTGAACAGAATTGGAACTAACTACGTACTCAGACAAACGATTCCACTCATTAACAACTCTTTGCGAAAAGCTAAAACGCCGAATATCTATCCGGTCAACTTCAAACTGTTACCACGTGCCACATGAGGATTAGCTAAAACATGCAAGAAGTTACAGGAAGTCAAAGCATCATTACCAGATAGGAAATTAAAAACCAGAATCATATCGCTACGTACTCTTCTCAACTCAAGCGCGGTCAAACCAAGAATTCGCAACCCAGATTCATAAGAGAGATTCCTTACTTCGGGAATAAGTCTAGTGGCTCTTCGCTGAACCTGCTCCAAAATGAACTTCTCATAAAAGGGACTCCAAGCCTGAATAACATACTCAAGGTGAGGCCTGACTAACTGCTTATACAAATTAAGTACAACCTCTCTACCAAGAAAACAAACATTTCTTTTAATCAAACCAAGCATCCTATTTGCCCTTGCAGCTGCTAAAGCTAAAGATAGAAGGCTTCAGATTACTAGTAATGACAAAACCTAGATCCCTTTCTTGATAAATACAACCAGGGAGTTTTTAACAACTCCCTGATACAACCAAGATTTGAACCATTTATGTAGTAATCAAAAGCCAAATTGCTCTTAACAACTCCCTGCTCTGACCAAAATGAATAACTTTGCATTTATCAACATTGAATGACATCTGCAATCACGGGATGGCTCTTCGCTGAACCTGCTCTAAAATAAACTTATCCTTCTCATAAAAAGAACTCCAAAGGGACTTTGCATTCATCATTCAAACAAACAAACAATACACGATTAATGTAGCCTTTAAATGTGCAACTATTCCTATATGATAGATAATTTGTTTTTGTTTTTATTTACTAAATTATTACAATTTTGTCATTTATAGGTGACACCAACAGAACGTGATGCTCGTTGGTGGGAAATCATGACACAAATTCAAACCAAACGAAAGCAACTACTGCGTGACATGTGCCTAAAGCGGTATAACCAAACAGTTTTGCCTCTGGATACACTAATTGCAGACAAGCGGAATCTGTACTCTCTACTGGTTATTGATAAGTGGAGAACGATATTTAACTTCGTTCATAAGTGCGGGTCCAGCAACTGGGGTAGACTTTTTCGAGAATCGGGCGTCAAGGTCATAAGATTGTACAAACTGCCAGCATCGGGTATTAAATGGCGACTGCAAAATTACACCTCTTTCATATTTGTTCGCCATCCTTTATCAAGATTATTATCAGCCTACAAAGACAAATTTGTATATCACCATATTCCTCATTATAGAAGTGTGGGGAGATCAATTCTGAGACGTACTCGCCCTAATGTGACGAAAGAACAACTCTCGAAAGCAGATGATGTCAAATTCATCGAGTTTCTGAAATACATTGCAAAGAGTAAATCTAATAGAGGCAACACCCATTGGAACCATTACATTACACGGAATAGAGTGTGCTTGATTCATCATAATTTTATAGGGAAATTAGAGACAGTTAATGAAGACACAGAAGTCGTTTTAAGATCACTTAAAGTCTTTAAACATGCGGCGTTGGGCAAACCATATACTACCCATGCAAATAGTTCTGCAACCAAGAAATATTATGACGAAATACCAATTTCTCTTCTCAATGAAGTTATTTCCATTTACGAATCAGACTTTTTATTGTTTGGATATAATATGAGCGTTGTTTGAAACAAATGACACTCTTGAGGTCAAGGATATGGAATACAAATTGACATTTAAGAGAAGGACCAGATATCGTCATGGAGAAGGGGGGAGTGGGGATTCAACAGAAGATAATACAAATTTCCCATGTTTTTTCTCGACTTTTTTACCCAACATTTCAATACAGCGTTGTGAAGCTATTAGTAATGTTTTGTATTGGCTACTTTCTAAACATGGGGTTTCCAACTTAAATTGTTATCAATTATTACACCAAGGAATTTAGTAGAACGGACACAAGCGATTTTATCATTGTCGATGAATAAATTGGTATTAGGGGTAGTCTTTTGATGGGGGTAAAAAATAATATAATTAGTCTTACTTGTATTAAGGGATAACTTATTAGTTTGAAACCATTCAAATATTTTATTAAGTGCGGTATTTATTACAGTTGCAGCAGTATACGAGTCTCTATGTTTATAAAACAAATTAGTATCATCAGCAAAAAGAATGTAAAACATATGATTTGAAGCATTACTTATATCATTAACATAAATAAGAAAATAAAAGGGGACCTAAAATCGAACCTTGGGAACACCACATGAAATATTTTCATAATTTGAAATACACCATCCCAGTGAAACATACTGTTGCAGTAAATGATGTACTCCTAATCCCATAATGATGTAAATTGTGAAAAAGAATTTGATGATTAACAGTATATAAGTAAAAAAAACACCAATATCATATTCATGATTATCTAAAGCACTTATTTGATCAACTAGGTCAATAACTGCCATGTGTGGAATAACTGGAACGAAAACAATATTGATTCTTAAAGAAGAAGTCATTCTTAAGCAAAAATTGATATATACGATTATATACAAGACATTCCAAAACTTTTGAAATTAAAGGGAGAACTGAAATAGGTCTGTAATTCTGAACACTTAGAGAACAACCAAATTTAAACAATAGAAAAACTTTGACTTTTTTTTTAATTATCTGGCACAACTCCTGATAATAGAGACAAATTGAAAATAAAACATAATGGTTCTAATATACCATTAATTATTTTTTTACAATATTAACATGAATATTATCAAAACCCAGACTTGTATTACATTTAAATTCATCTCTACTAGTAGGAAACATAAAAAGACTATTGAGAAACGGCTTATTAATGAAATTATTAAAATTCGAATTCGAATGAGAGATAGCGGAAGCCAAATCACCACCGATATTTACAAAGAAATTATTAGATATATTGGCGATACCATTAAGATCACCTGTTAATGCAATTCCATTAATTTATGAAGACAGTGGACAGTGATTAGACTACGTAAACATAAAATGTAGCAAACTACTCTAGCAGAAGCATAGCAACAGAGATTTTGTCAAAATCATATATTTGTCCTTATGGGAAGTAAAAGAAGTTATACTAAATGGCATTGTGAGATATTTGATTTGCATGTAATTCCATTAACTTATGTGGACAGTGTTTAGACAGACAGAGGACAGTGGTGATTTTATGTTGATCTTTATGTAGAATTCTCCCAACATTTAGTTTTGAGGAAGGGAGTCTCGATATTTCCTTCGAACATAGTCCAATAATGCTAATCAACAAATCAGAAGCAAGTATTTTCAAAAAGTATTTATGGATCTGATTTGGTTAACAGATCAGCCCTGTCTGGTTTATAAGGAGAAAAAAATGAGCATATTGTTATTGGGAGTGTCAGATTTAAGTTATAAGGGGGCAGGGGTGTGCTGCAGTGTAGTAAGTGAAGGCTGTTTTAAAGGTTGGAATGAATAGGTGGTTAATCATTTATTTGGTAGATGATTGGATGGTAAAAGGTGGGATGGAAGGTGAATGGGGAATGGAGGACGGTGGGTGAATGGAGGATGGTAGATTAATGTAATGGAGGATGGCAGGCGAAAGGGAAAATGGTAGGTGAATGGAGCATGTTGGGTTGATATTTGTAAGTGAGGGTATGGGAGGAACGAATGTCGGGTGGAAGATGGCATAAGGATTAGTAGAAGTAGGAAATGGGATGAAGGTGGGACGGCATGGCAACAGAATGGGATGAAATATGGGACATGATGAGATGGCATGTGGGACAGGATGGCATGTAGGACAGTGTGTCAAGGAATGTGGGACAGGTTGTCATGGCTATAGGACGGGGTGGGATGGCATGTGGGATAAGGTAGCATGGTATGTGAAACAAGGTGGTGTAATGGCATTCATGACAGGCTAGGATGACATGTGGGACGAGGTGGGTGGTATGGGGACAGGGTGGGATGACATGTGGGACAGGATGACATGTAATGGAAGTCATCTGGATTCCAGGTGGGATGGCATGTGGGACAGGGGGATAGCATGTGGGATAGCATAAAATCATCTGTGGGACAGGGTGGGATGACACTTGGTACAAAGAGGGAAGTCATGTGGGACTGGGTGGGATAATACTTGGTACAGGGAGGGATGGCATGTGGGGCAGAGCCTGGAAAGCATGTTATTAGCGGCGAGAGCATTTGTATCGCTTGCGATGTCTGGTTAAAAAATGTAATGCTACTACAATATGATATAATAATATATTTTGATTTTAATATATGCGGAAATGGTGTCATCAAGCCAGCAGGAGCTTAAAATGCCTTGAAATTTGATTTTAGTTTTTCTAGCTTGTGAAAAATGGTTACACTTTTGTGTACACATGAAATTAACAAATCATGATGTTAAAAATGTATCATTTATCATTTTGGAATACAAATTTGAATAAAATTGATAAAGAAATACATTGTAGTCTTTATGCCCCTGTTGGAGAAATTGTGTCATGTACAAGATTTAAATGGTTTGGTTTAGTTTTTTATGTTTAACGGCACCGCAACAGTCAGAGTCAAATGTGCCTAGAGGATGTTAATACATTATGGTGTAAGAGTTAGGATAATGAGAAGATGGAAGGTTTGTAAGGGAGATAAAGGGGAAAAGCTGAATGTGGTAGAAAAAATCAGGTGAAAAGAAAGGGGTGTGTAAGGTTAGGTGTAGAAAGGGAGGAGGGGAGGAGATTGTATGTGGTGGAAGAGGTTTTTGTTGCGAATTAAAACAGATTTAAAGACAAAATTGACAGAACAAACTGGAAGCCTCCATTTGTCGACTTCAAACATGGATAACTTGAGATATATAGGAATAAGATTTTAACTTGCTGGTTTTGGTAGATGGTTTAGATTTTAATTCTCTATCATGTGAATTAAGGATTTTATCAGACTGTCTCTTGTATAGGACGGAACAATGGTCAGATTTGCCTACCTTGTATAATATATAGAGGACAATAGATCTGCTACAAACAGACGAAATCCTATTTTATATATTGCCCCATTCAAGAGTTATTCATTTCTAAAGATATTGCAATTCCCTGAAGTAAAAAGTGTATAGTAGAAGTTTTCACATTTTGTAACAGATGTTAAATGTGTTCAGATTTTACCAAATGCAAATATTTTCAATATATATATTTTTTCAGATGGTTGCTTAGAAGTTTTCACATTTCGTAACAGATGTTGAATATATTCAGATTTTACTAAATGCAAATATTTTCAATATATATATTTTTTCAGATGGTTGATCTCAGGGGCATATGAATGTTCACCTCTCAGGGTACCCTGCGCCCGGTGAGGTGGCAAGATCTAAAAAAAAATCCGTTTGTAAGCGGGAATATTGCACTGAAATCAAATGTCCATCAAGTGTTCCTGCTATCTGGAAATCTTCATTTCTTTCATTTTGCAGGATATGTTGCCAAATTTAACCAAACTATTGGTCAATTTTACCAAATGTTCCTTCAATTTTACACAAATTTGTTCAATTTTATTTAATTAATTTCCAAAGTTTACCTCCTAATCGGGCAGAAAGCATGGCAACCGGCAGATGAAATCCTTTTTTTTTTTTTTTTTGGAGGGGGTTCCCTTTTCTCTCTTCCTTCGCGCCTAGCTAATCATCTTTATTTCACCTTTTTAACATAATCCCTACATATCGTCTTCGAAAATTTTAAGAACAAAATTACAAACTCTTTTTGGCAGACTCTGGCAGTCCAGACTGTACGGCATCGCAGCATGGACGTGCTCGGACTCGATTTGGATAGGATGGACGGACCCGCGACATGGACTTGAGTCTCATTTTGCCTGACTAAAAACCGGGCATCATAGACCAGGAAGTTTGATTCGGAGTTGAATAAAAGACTGCTAAAAAAGTGTGTCTCTTCTGGATTAACTGGTCATAATGTTTGCATGAGGACTCGACATTGCGTCGTTATGTTGTCATGTCATACTTTTAATATTCAAGATTCCGCCACCTCTGTCAATCTGTGTACATGGCTCCAGGGTGTATACATGGCCCCAGGGTGTAGGAAGCTCTCGAAAAGAGGGAGCATGACCACTTAGAGGACACTTTCAAATCAAATGTCCCCCAATCCCAATCTGTAGATAGAATGAGTGAGCCCAAAACAACAAAGTAAAGTAAAAAGGGCACTTCATTTTTAGAAAGGGGCTATTTTCCAATAGGGACGCATTCCTCCCGTACATGGGACTTACAAAAGTCGTCCGTTTCCTACTATTGAGACAGTAATTGAGGGGCACTTTCCATTTTCAAAAGGGGCACTTTTGTCATTTTTCGAAAAAGTGGGGTTCGTGCCCCTCGTGCCCCCTATTATTGCAACCCCCGTTCCTACACATATGGTAATTATAATTAATGAGCGTAAATCCACACCTGGGCACTGTTTGCTTCTTATGCTAAAACAGTGTTCAGTTGCGCAATTACGTTCATTACTACGTGTAGCCAAGGAACGTAAATGCGCATATAGGCGCTATGCGCCTAAGCATTAGACGCAGAGCGTCCATTTGCACATTTACGCTGAAAATTGATATAAGCACAGACAAACAGAGCAGCGCAGATGTATGTTACGTTTAAGCGCATCTTTTCTTCGTTATCACGCGTACTACACTGATGCGCACATGAAACACACTTGTGCTGCGCACTACGTCTTCATACTATTGTTACATCCTATTTTCACGCACAGAAACTTAAGACTTCAGCCTTTACCTATTAGGGTGTTTCAACCGATGTCATGAGGTCACGTGACTTTGTTTACATCTTCATTTTGTCGGGCGAGAACGATCGTCTGCTGTACACTTATTTAGACTTACAAACGCTTGCATGTTGTTATATAAGATAATTTTTGTAAGATAATTATGCCGGAATTGTGCTGTGCCCGTTGGTTGCACTAATAGACGTGTGCCAGGGAATAAAAAGACGTTTTCTCGATTTCCATCACGGCAAGAAAAGTAACGAATACGCTGGCCTAAACTTCATTTAACTGAACGGAACCGCCTTTTTAAACACGACTTATATTCGTATTTTCGTGACCAAGTTTCTCATAATGTTTAAGGCAACTTAACCGCCTCGCTCCGGACGACGGAAACGCTGTGCTCCGGGTAATGTAAACTCCATGTTTAACGTATTTTACGGCGTAAACATGTAATTTAATGCAACTGAAATGCCCTATTCCTGGTGACGTAAACGCCGTGTCTAGGTGACGTAACTCCATGTCTAGCCTTGCTACAACGTAAAAAATGTAATTTACTGCGACTTAAATGCCTTAATTCTGGTGACGTAGACTCCGTGCTCCGGGTAACGTAAACTCCTTATTTAACGTGTTTACAACGTAAAAATGTAATTTAATGCAACTTAAATGCCCAGTTCCTAGCGGCGTAAACGCCGTGCTTCGGGTGACATAATCTCCATGTTTAATGTGTTTACAACGTACAAAAGAAATTTAATGGAACTTAAATGAATGTCTCATTCCTGACGACGTAAACGCCGTGCTTCGGGTGACGTAAACTCCATGCTTAACGTGTTAGCAACGTAAAAATGGAATTTGCTGCGACTTAAATGCCATTTCTGGCGGCGTAAACGCCGTGCTCCAGGTAACGTAATCTCCATGTTTAACGTGTTAGCAACGTAAAAATGAGAGAGAGTTGAACACACAATTACAATGACGGGGTCGTCGCCTGCGTATTCGGTTATGATAGTACAAATGCTATCACGAAACGCTTAATACGACCCAGACGAGAACACAGGTACGACGTACGGACAGACATAACATCGACAACCAAGTCAATGTCCACGGCCTTTGATAACCAGTTGTGGTGCACTGGCGGAAAAATGAAATTTAATGCAACTTAAATACCTCATTTCTGGCGGCGTAAACGCCGTGCTCTAGGTGACGAAATCTCCATGCTTAATGTACTTACAGCGTAAGGACGTAAAGTTGGTGGACAAGAAACATGGATTTTTCGTTGAGTATAACATTGGAAATTCGGTGCTTCATTAAGCGGAAATTCTTTGCTCAAAGTGACGTAAACTCAATGTTTTATTTATTTACAATGTAAGATTGTAAACTTGGAAAACCAGACACTGGCATTTTTCACGCTCCCAGTCGACGAAAACTCCTTGTTCTCTGCACTGGAAACTCGATTCGGACGCCATGGTCAAGAGCCTGTTTCTTTGGTCGGAAATGCAGCATAAATAGTCCAAACTGGTAATTGTTGGAACTTAACCTTATTTACTAAATTCCACAAGCATAACCATATATTTATTGCTTATTAAATAAAGCAAGATAAAAACTGTTTGTCATATATTTGAATAGTTTTCATTATACATTTAAGATTGAGTAAAAACATAAACGTAGGCAATAAACGTAGGCAATATTATGAAACGGCATTATGACGAGCTTTCTGGCTGTTGAATACTCTAATACAAACAACTCTCTGTAATTGATGTTTTACAAAACTGAGAAAATAAAAAATGTTGACTTAAAGTTAACTAGAAACAAAATGAGTGAATTTTTCAAATATTTATTGACCTGTTTTGCCTCGGAGCCCAAAGTGTTTTATGTTACAAATCTCAGGTAAATACCGGAGTTACGTGGTATGAAATTTGGTCGTATAAGTTTTGTAGCCCTTCACGCCACCGTCGAGGGTCGAAAAGCTTTGCTGCTCTAATATGTCGGTGAAGTGCCCCTTTAACTTTCATGTCTTCTTTCTGATTGGTCAGCTTTGCAGTTTTACCTATCTGTCTAGGTTCATATTGAGACTTAAAAGACTGGATGAGAAAAAAAAAGCATGAGGTCAATTGATTAATATTCTTAAACACAAAGCATATAAAAAGGAAAAAGGAACCTTAACTTCAAATTAAGTTAATTTTTCTTCATTTTAAAAGATCACTTGAATAATTATTGTTCCCACGGGTTATGCATTCATAAACTATTTACAACTATCATAAACAGATAAATAAACATTTTTTTTTTATTTACTAACTCACTAAAGGCTTCCCTATCTATATTTTGATGACTGTAGGACGTTATTTTTAACTTTTGGGCTTCAATTTGATAATGTTTGCCATCCTCAAACCAAAATGCATTCGTATATTTTTCTTATGCCTACTTCAAGAATTTTGAATAACTTTACATTCTTATAATATTTTATCAAACTTCACTTTCAAAAAGATAGAAAACGGATGATTTGTCAAAAAAAAATTATTGTAATATTTGGAGTGATGACAAAAGTGATGACTTTCAACTCTGGCAAAAGATTCAATACTTTTTAGAAAGATACGTTTCTAGAAATGACAAGGGCAGAAACAAGAATATTGTGGGAATAAGATCAATAATACATCTCTCCCTGCCCCTTTTCCCTTAGAAATAAATTCATACCCACCCCTTTTCTCGTTTAGAAATACATGCATAATGCATTCATCTCTGCCCTTTTCTCGTTTAGAAATGCATGCATAATACATCCCTCCCTGCCCTTTTTTCCCTCAGAAATAGACTCATACCCCACCCCTTTTCTCGTTTAGAAATACAAGCGTAATACATCCTCTACCTGCCCTTTCTCCCCTTAGAAATAATGATTCATTTCTATAGTGGGATCAACGCATGGAATGTTTTCAGTGGCCAAACAAAGAGAGCTACGCTCTTTGGTTATCTATTAAATGGAATGTCGATGGATGGAGCAGGCTGGATTACAGACGATTGGTTGTTTACATACATTGGGTACTTACGTATAGTGTAATTGAGGTTATCACACACACACACACACACACACACATACAATCTGAAGTCAGATAGCTATCGTATTCTACATTATGTCCCCCTAATTTACGCTATTTTCATGTGTTTTGGTCATTTCCCCAGTAAAACTCTCTTTTACTGGGGAAAATGAACACATTTGAGAAATTTGTTGTCTCAAATGACAGTGTTTTAGAAAAATTGTTTCTCAAATCATTCACTTTTTCAAAATATCTTCGCTCAAATTTTGCTCCCTTTGCAAAGTCAATGGGATTTGAAAATAAAATTTCGTTCTCAAATTTACACGTTTTCAAAAAACGTCTTTTCAAATCACACCGTTTAAAAAATATTGTCGCTCAAATCTGACCGATTGGTCTCAAAATGACAAGTTTCAGATAAAACTTGTTTCTTAAATGTCATTTGTAAAAAATCCCTTTTTCAAATGTCGAGGTAACATAAAGATAAACGTCATACAAACAGTTTTTCGGGAAAATCAAAATCACAGGTGGACATATCACAGATGGTTATGTCATTGTGTGCGCATTTTTTCTCCCGCGATGCAATGGATTGAAAAAGAAAAAAAATATTCAGCATCATTTATTCCCAATTTACCGTTATCTGTGTATATTTAGTAGATCCGTTATATTAGGTGTCAATTTTGATGTCTGTGGTATTGTTCCGTTTTCTTTGTTAAATTTCATTTTAGATCTATATGAGTGCGTAGTATGTACCAACCGCCTGCATCGAGTTATTTGGTGGTACCTCTGGGGTCATTTCAGGACATGCATTATAAACCGAGCGCAATTTGATTGAGTTATATCTTTCGTTAAAAGGTAAAACGGGCCGTTTTTTAATGTAGGATATGACAAATACAGTCGATCGATTTTGTGTACATAATGCGCATTGTTTTGTTATCGGCTTTTACGTGGGTTTGTGAGCATTTAGTGTTAAATTTTATTCAATAATGAATCACTGTAGATCCTTTCTGGTAAAATGTTGTATGACAAATAGAGCAAATCGATACATTTCATAATACGTGTTTAATAATAGGTGGATAAAAGTACTAGTTCTTTGATTATTTTATGTTTAATAATGGTGTAAAACTATCTTTTAAGATGAGGACTGTTTGGGCGGTCAAGAATAGATCGATCAATAATTATGCATGGCCAAATGATAAGAAAACACATTTATAACCCATGTTTGTTTATTCAATAATGAATCAATATAGATCCTTTGGTTAGATATCCTTGATGTGTTTATTGATGTCTATGGCATTGTGGGATAAGGGATGAAAGACTAATATTAGATAATGGTATTGGTCCATTACAAACGTAGCAGAATTATGTCATTTTTAATCAATCGGATTGGTCAATTAAAAGTGGTGTGATGACCATATATGGCAACATTATTGAATGTCATTCAAGACTAAACATTTAAAAGCGGGCTGAAGATTTTGTGTCATCATTCATTCGTTATCATTTGTCATCTACACTAACAACCACAACGTGTTATTATATATTGAGTTATATCAATTATAACGTGTTGACATTTCGTGTTATACTTACTGTGGTGTATTACTGCATTGTGTGCATACTGCGTGTTTTGATTACCAAACTCACTGTAATGAGAGAAGCAGGAGAGGAAAATTGTTGTTTAGGGGAACAGCAAGGAGTTTCTGTGTAGAGGCTCCTTGGGAACAGCAGGGGGGGTGGAATATGAGCCTGATTCTAAGGCCCGAAGGTACGGGGTTGCGTCATTCATTTGTGTCTTGCTCATATAATCTGCCACTGTAATTACTTTGGGATTTGAATATGGTAAGTGTGTTTAATTTTTTGGGTTTTTTTAAGTTGATGGCTGACAATAAGATGTGAATTGATAGATTGGTTTATAAATTGCTCGAAATTATGATGCCCCAAGATGATTGTATAGAATGTACACGCCAACATTCACAAGGAAGAAAATACACCATGCTTGCCGTTGATACGCTAGAGTTGCCTGATGTGAGACGGAGGTAGCGACTGTTTTTTCGTCAACCACCCATAGGGCGCTATAACTCGGGCGAAATCGGGCTTAAGTAGTGCTTTGGCACGGCGCAAGGTTCGTGGACGTTCTGTCGTCATTGCGGTTCTCTCAACCAATCATGTATCACATTTTTTTTCTTCTGTTATTTTTTAGTTATTGATTTGTAAAAGTTAGGATATTATTAATCATATTTTATATATATATGTGCATCAGAATTCCAGCTTTGAAATTGGATTTTTTAAATTATTGAACTTTTTTTAGGAGTATTGTAAGAATAAAGTTTCTTCATACATCCATGAAAGATTTATTAATTATTCAATAATTAAAAATGGTTCCATAATAAGAAGGCTTGTACAGAAGGACATAACAGAAATGTTGTTTAAATTTTAAAAGCTGGTAAATGGTTGCCTATTGGTAAATTAATTTTGCCAATACATTTATGTGAATTTTAAACTGATTGATGCAGCTTTTTGAGATATGTGTTGAAAATAATGGGGAAATATTCAGACTTCATAGCTAGTAAAATTGATCATACAATTTTGATGACTGCATAGAAATATTGTCTGTTTGTTTGCTATTTGAAAAGACTTGCTTGAAATGAACTTTCTTCAAGTTCAAACTGGTCGATATAATTTAACTCACAAGGGTCTTTGTCCAACAGGCCTGAGGCTGCAACATATGTGACAATTTGCGAAATGGGTCTAGCAAATCCCTGGGAGACCAACATGGTCTGCTAGGTCCATTCTCCAGAATTGATACATGTGTGACATACTATGGAATCGCCAATTTGCTGAATTAACTCATGTTTACTCATGCTTCGAGAGGAGTTTTGCTTCAGTGATTAAAAGGATTTCTTAACGTGTTTACTCACAGGTGTGAGAGACGTATAAGTCGATTATATAACGTGTTTACCATCGAGGCATATCGGCGCTTTTCGGCAGCACAAGAAAGGGGTGCCGAACAAAGGACGCACTCAGCGCAGTAAGAGCGTTACAATTTTGTGCTAATCGCGATAAATCGACGTCAAGTTCGTTTGACCTAATAATGATGTCATAATTAAAGGTATAAGGCTGTGTAGAGGCCATTATTTGAGCAAAAATTTCATCAAAATCTGTTTAACATTGATAACAATCTTAAATTCCAGGGATCAATTTGCATATTAGATGCAAATTTTATGGTGTATTACCTAGTATTTTCTTGTACTTTTGTTTTTAAAATGTGTTTTATAATTCCTAATTTTCAAATCCAAGGGATAAATTTGCATATTACACTGTAGATGCAAATTTTATGGTCTATTACAGAGCGACCATGGTATTTTCTTTTACCTTTGTTTCTGAAATATCTCATAATTCTTTTGAGTTTGAAGTGGTGCAACAAATTCTGACTGAAAGTTTTTAATGTCTTTTCCACACCTTAATTAAATTCTAGTTGGAATATACTTCCCAAAGAGGTAATTAAAAGAAGTTCATAAAGATTGTAAGCTGTTCGGCCAGGCCCCAGTCATGCATCATAAATTTTGCATAAATCAAAAACTTATGATTAAGTGGTAATGAAGGTCAGCTTTCTGTACAGTCCAGTTGTCGCCAGATATTGAATGGGTAAAGTCACTTTAGCATACAAGCCGATAGACGAGTCTGCAGAGCTCAACTGTCCAATATCACACAACAGTAGGATGGTACGGAGAGATGGCAGGATGGTAGAAGTCCATTGTCCCTATTAATGCTCATCTTTCGTATTTGAAATTAACCAACAGAGAGTATTTTAACAGGGAATGCAATACTTTCTTTAAAAGTTAAAATTGTTATACTAGGAAAAAATTGAATAACCTTCTATGGTTTATTCATATTCATGGTTACTCTAACAAGTTCAAAACCATATGCCATATGCACAAAAAGCATGTTTGTTTAACATGCATAAACTTTCTTATGCTTACATCATACACATGCTGCACACATCGCGTATCACACACATACTATTATTTATCTGTTTATGTTCAATTTCAAATTTGCAAAGGCTCCAATTTAAAAACAACTTCAAATTGATTTGAACAGAAGTGTGTACACGCATTGTGATTTTATACCTGGTTTACACAGAAAACTCAAACTGAAAACTTCTCAGTAGGAATGTTACTTTACCTTTCAGCTTAATTCGACATAGGTGATTAAGAACTAGTTTTGAGAATAAAAGAGCAAACTATGGCAGTATGGTGAAAAAATATTCTCAGTTTGTTTCACCGTGTGTCTGCTTTTACAAGTATACATACTCCACACAACAAATATGCGTATTAAAATGTGCATCTTATGGAATTCAGTGTTGCATACTGTGCGTATGCTTACACTCAAATCCTACACAAATTTTGAGTTCATTGGTATTCTGTACATGCAACCAAGTAAGTTATTCTAATTGGTGAAGAATATATTTGAATATTCCTAGTTTTTCCTACCAACTTCAATATCTTTATTCATTTTCACCAACTTGACAATGACTATACATCATGGAATAACGGACTGCAAATTAGAGGTGTGTCCCCTCTTAACCAATCACATTGCAGAAAACAAACTTTAGTGTGCATGAAAACTTTGATCAGTCATAACTCGGTCAGTTAGGGCAACAAGTTAGATTGATATATTTGCTGTTTTCATAGATTCTTCAAGAACATGGGCAACCATGAACAGGAATGTAACTTGCTGCAAACACCCATCTGCATGTCAGTGTTGCGTCTCCGCAGTTTTGTTAAGGAAGACGTCAAACTCCTTGTGAAGGCATTTGAGGTAATCAAATTTCATTATGTTTGATATATCCAGCAAGTATTTTGCAGCTTTCTGGAACAGAAATCATGAATACATACAAGTTTAACACTTAGTAATAGCTTAAAAGTGTATCGCACCTTTTTTGGAAGAAGTATTGGCAATAGTGTATCCTGACGTTAAAAACAACAAAGACGGAAAATTTTCATTCTTGAATGATTCTAATTCAGGAGAATTCTTTGCCGGGTCAATCTTTTGCTTTAAAAATATACATGTTTGGGAAAATATACATATTGGGGAATCTTTGCCTTATAGAAATGTACACTTGGTGAATCTTCACCTAAGCAAAAATGAATAAAAGGGTAAAGGCTTCAAAAAGGAATGCACTGTATATATAAGTTTGGCAATTGACTGCTGCATAAACTTGTTGCTTGCAAAGTGAGGTAGTATCTCACTATCCTAAATACAAGTGGAGGTTGGGTTCTTGCTCTTTCTGCAATAATATCAACACATGATGTCACATTATTAATAGTTATACATCTCAGATGTTTGCTTCCTGCTTATACCATGAATAAATTTGGAATATCATATTTAGGTCTTGAAATTTTAAGTTGGAATTTGTGGGCTATTAAGGTTTGCTTTGCATCTTGATGTATTTTTATTTTTGCCCATTCCGTGGACATATCAGGAGAAATTCCCCCTTGCAAGATCATTAAAAGTAATATTTGATGCACCCAGGGGCGTATCTTAACTTCAAGCCCAAGGTGGTGTAAGTCAAATTTACCCGACAAAAATTTGCATTTGCCTGACTTATTAAATAAGAAATATATGTGTCTCTACGATCACACAATATGGAACAATTGGTGCAGATCAACCCCCTTCCTCCCCACACCACCACCAATGCGGTTGAACTGCAGTGTTAAAGGTGGTACTGCGTAACATCGTGGGCCCACTTATGGACCTCTGGCGAGACCTATAGGGTGAAGCCTTGGTTGGGGTCAAGGGGGAGAAGGCCCCAGAAGCTCCAAGATTTTTTGTTTTTGATGTTTTAAAATGGCTGAATATTAACACAAAGTTTAATCATTTGATTGATGAAAGGAAGATAATTTCATTCTAATGTTAGAATCTACTCAAGATAATCATTTGAATTACCATTTTTAAACAGGCAGAAGGGAAATCGTCCCATCCCTGCAAATTGAGTAAATTTGGACAAAATTGTGGGGCTCATGGACGAAGCCTTGCAATTAGCTTGGGTCAAGGGACCAAACCCCGGAAACTCTGAAGATTTCTAAATTTGTATATCCTACAATCGTTTAAACAGGGAGTTCTTACTTTGACAAACAAGACATGTAAGTGTTAAGAAAATGTAAGTGATGAAAAGAAGACAATCTCATTTTTGTTTAAATCTATTTAGATAAAATTAGCAGAATTTCCCTGGCAAATTGAGAAAATTTGGTGAAAATTGTGGAGTTCATGGGCGAAGCCTTGCAAACAGCGGCGTAGGAACGTATTTGTTATTGGGGGTCTGATTTGATCATTTGCCTCAACAAACCTCAGTACCAAAATGTATGAGTCTTATCACGGTCCAAAAACTATTTGTCAAGGAAGGTGTTATTAAACACATTGATAAAAATTTAGCACCATTTGATGGTCGCAAAATGAAGAAAATTTCCTGAAAATTGAGGAAAGAATTAAAGAATTTTAACAAAAATTAAACAAATTTCACAAAAATGAAGGAAATTTCACAAAAATGAAGGAAATTGCACAAAAATTGTAGTAAATTCCACGAAAATAAGGATATTTTATGAAAAATAAAGAAACTTACACAATAACTGTTGCAAATTTCACAAAATGAAGAAAGTTGCATAAAAATTAAAGCAAATTTCATGAAACTAAAGGAAATTTCTCGAAAATGAAATGAATTGCACAAAATTTAAATCAAATTTCTCGGAAATTGAAGACAATTCTGAAAAATTATGGAAAATAAAGGAAATTGCACGAAAATTGAAACAGATTTCACAAAAATGAAGGAAATTTCCCTAAAAATGAAGAAACCTTCTCCTAATATGAAGGAAATTGCACAAAAATTGAAGAAAACTCACGAAAAGGAAGAAAATTTTACGAAAAGGAAGAAAATTTTACGAAAATTGATAGAAATTTCTAGAAAATTTCTCGAAAATTAAAGGAAATTGCAAAAAAATTGAAACAAATTTCCCAAAATTAAAGACTGCCAGAAAAAATATGCCATGGATTCTGACTGGCTGACTAGACTGTCAAAATAACTCATTATTGGGAGAAGCAAAATGGTGCTTTCCCCCTTCCAGGAAATGTTGGGAGCCTTGACCCCTAGCCCTCTGGTTTCTATATGCCCCTGCTTGAAAACTTGGGTCCAGGGGTGAAGATTTCTTGATTATGATGCCCCACAATTGTTTAAATTCAACACAAATTTCCAAAATGCACTGATGAAAAAAGACAATATCAAATTCAAATGTTAAAATCTACTCAGAAAACTGGATAAGCATTTAGGTTACCATTTCTAAACAAGCATAGGACAATAGGAGAAATTTCCCCTGAAATTGAGGAAACTTGGGTTTATGGACGAATCCCTGTTCTGAAGATTTCTTGGTTTTGATGCGCCAAAATGGCTGAAAATCAACAAAGAGTTCCCACATGTAAATCGTGGGTCGGGGGCGAAGCAAAAGTATGGATCCATGAGAAGAATTTCCGTTTAAGGGCCCTTTGGAAGGGGTCCAAGAGGCGAATGAACGTCAAAATCCATGAAAATATTCCTTCAACATTCATTTTTAATATTTCTTTTGTTTCTAAATCTCAATACAATATTTAATGTCATTTTACCTTTTAGATTTTTTGTGCAGATTAACCCAGGGCCTGAGAAAGTGTCAAAAACAGAAAGGTTAAAAAACAGAAAGAAGAAAGGGAAAGAAGTAATGAAGCATTCGCACCAAAGTACTTGCCTTGGCCAATACCATAACAAACTTCCATAGTGGGTGGATTGTATAAAGTCTTAACACTTTACAGGAAAATTCCCATGAATTTGTATAATCTTTTATATGATTGAGGACAATAAAAGAAATCATATACATGATTATAATATTTGACAGGAATATTTCTTTTAAAAACAGAGTTAGCAACTTAAAAAAAGGATTAAAGGGGTTATGAACATGTAATGACAGCATTATTAACTACATAAACATTTCAAAATCTGTTCGAAAATGGCCAGTTTACTGTTTGTTTGTTTTTCTTAAAGCAGCACTTGACTAAAAAGTGAGGGCACTCGTTGTTGCCTATTTCAAAGATACATCATCCACAACAGATTGATAAACTTCATGCTTACATAGCCCACAGATGACGTGATGGCAAAGGTCACTTGAATATTCATATTAACCAGAAAATTGCTATACCGTTGCGTGCCAGATGATTTTTTTGGGGATCCTAAAAATACGCCCTCACTATTCGGTCCAGTGCTCCTTCAACCATTTGTCAATGACTATACCACGCCTCTCTATTATCTTATGTAATTTCATTGTAATCTGTCACAATTCTTTGAATGAAAGAGGCTTAATTTTCTCCATTTGATTTTAATTTTCATTTTCAGACTGAAAACTAGATAAAATAGTTTGAATTTGAAGTGTTTGAACCTGTATTTTAACATGGAAACCTCCAGACTGAAAATGCTAATTATTCTGTCTCCAACAAAGTTGTTGAATTGTGTATATCCGTATATGACTTGGGTTGGAAGGTGAGTGGAAAACTGGTAGGTGAAAGGAGGATTTTTTTTTTTTTAAAGAGAGGCTGTATTTTTGAGTGGAAGGTGGGTTTAGAGTGGAAGGTAAGTTGTAGAGTGGATGGTGGCTTTGAGAGTGGACGGTAGGGTTTTAGTAGATTCTAATTTTGCATGCAGTAAATTTTCATCAAGGATATATGTTAAATTTTTTCTTTGAGCACCAGTCAATGCAGTTTTATAGCTGAATGAAAGAATATTTGTAGTCAATTTATGGGTGTGAATTTACACATTTTACATAAGTATGCCTACAAATTCACAGAGAAATGCAGGAAAACAATCATTATATCACTTTGGGCAATTCATATACCTAAATGATCCCAGTTCTAAGGAAACTGCCGTGGTGCTTCAAACTATATGTTACAATTGGTCACGTTTTGCTTAAAATGTTTACAGGAGTGTTCAGGGTTATTTGTTTTTAAAACATGTCATATATTGTGATTTTCTCAAGTAAGGTACACAGGTATAATAAGATGTTCCCATACTACAATTCAATACTTGTGGATCAAAACCACAAAACGCCGTGGTTTTGCAACTTTTGCTGTTCATTGGTAGATTTTAATGTTGTCATTATTTATCACCATAAGCCTTGTTGCTTATTAACCCACTGCTTCAGATCATCGATTGGATAATGGTGGGTTGTGTTGGGTTGTAGAATGTAATGCTAATGTTATCTGTTTAATGTTGCGTGTTAAGTGTAGTATGTTTTATGTAGTTTTTTAATATAGTATATTTGTTTACATATATTGAGTGAAAAATAAAGCTTCTTGACTAAACCTATTATGATGTTTTAAAACTCTATTGTTGTATTTTTAGCACAATATTTACAGTCCAGCATTTACAGTTAAATTATGGAATACGGTTACCGTAAAATTTACAGTTTTTTGTATGGAAAAACTGCTGCCATGACTTTTATCGGGGTTTTGGGGGGTTTTTTTACGGTATTTTCGGTCCAGCATTTACGGTATTTGAAATCTACGGCCCAACATTTACGGTTTACTTAAATTTTACTGTCCAGCATTTACGGTATTAGAAATCTACGGTCCAGCATTTACGGCTTATTAAAATTTTACGGTCCAGCAGTTACGGTATTTAAAATTTACAGTTTACTTACATTTTACGCCCCAACATTTACGGTATTTGAAATCTACGTTCCAACATTTACGGTTTACTAAAATTTACGGTCAAACTAAAATTTACGGTCACATTGGGGAAGACGATTACCGTAAAATTAACGGATTTTTGAATGGAAAAACTGCTGCCATGATTTTGCCGTTTGTGTTCTTTTTTTTTTTACAGTGTAGTTATAAGCTATAGTTATAAGCTACACTTATAAGCTATAGCTGTAAGCTATAGTTATAGGCTATACATAAGCTAATAGTTGTCCACAAATGTGAAAAGACATGAATTGACATGCCAAGACATGACACCGACGAATCACGGTGACGAATCTTATACTGTTACCTAACAGAACATCCCCACGGCGCAAATGTTCTATTTGTTACATGGTAATTTGGTCCCTTATAACCAAGAAACGTTACTGCTGGTAATCTGTTATTACAATATTCTCGAACACGTTTTCGTAAATTTTCAACGACATCGGGAAACTTCGATGCTAAGTTGTTGTGTTCAGACTGATCGTCGTGTACATTAAATAACATCACCTGGGCATCAGCAGACGGTGGCTCTGTCGAGAGAGAGAAGAATAGATGCATTTAATACTTCATATCCGGTATCATCATTCGGATGCTATTAAAGGTACAGGCAATGCTAGCTAGGTTGATTTAAAATCCTGTAAAAACATCCGTGATCGGTTACAAATTGGCCACTTTACAGCCTTTTGAAGATTATCGTGCATGTATGCAAAAAAAAAAATGTTACTCTTGTGATGTATAAACGGTCCCTAATCTCTATTTTCTCATGAAATCCGTTATCGTTTAACGCCTGCCATTTCTCTTTGAAAAGAGAAGATAATTCCATTGAAGAAGATTTGATCTTGACCATACTCCGAGACCCCAACCAACCTCAAGGTGGTGAGGGCATTTTGAACATTTTCAAGGTCTGAAATCAAGGGAAGAAATATAAACAAAAACAAAAGCATTTTGATGCGTTTTCCTCTTCATACATCACAAACTTTAATTACTCATAACTTGAAAGCTACACATGCCATTTTCAAAATTGTACCTGTCAATATACCTTAAGCAGGCGATTATCGTGCGCCTTTATTGTGTGTCATAAGTCTTGAAATCGACATATCAATTTCAACCGATGTATGTCAATTTCGAAAAATTTCATTGCTCAAACACAACTGGTAATATGCACTCGAACTGCTGAAATCATCATATCAATCAGAAATCGAACAAAGGCCTAAAATCAATTAAATCATACATATATTTGATCGTACTTTGAACTGACTATTTCGAGTATTCTTAATGGCTAAAACAATCATATCGAAATCGAACATAGGTGATATGGCGGTTTTGACAAATGACAGAACTCGAAATCGGTATATGTCGGTTGAAACCTGACATATACTTATTACCCGACTCATGGCACGCTAGCTATGCGCAACATATACCACAAGCGTTATTCATTCAACACATTATGTTGTCAAGTACGCAACTTGAAGCGGGCTAAAATGTCTCAGATATTATCTTAGACATGTCAGAAAGTTCAACTTCTGGATGTATTGTAGATAACGGGGTGGGTGGCCTAGAATTTTACTCTTTCTTCAAGGGTCAAAATTTCATAAAAATGAA